>ML787035.1:0-17133 GCA_009831015.1 Picea engelmannii
AATTTCATGGGATGCATTTTCACTTTCAGGTGTCTTCTCTGTCATGAAATTTTTCAATGCTTCCATGATCTCCCCTTTTAAACCATCTATCTCCCCTTTTAAACCATCTATCTTAGTGTCCAACTTAGATTCCATTGAATCCAACTTATTTTGTAGTTCATTTATGTCCCTACGCATTTCTTCACCTTCATCAAGAGTCCAAGTAGGATTTTCTGGAGGCTTATTTGGTGTAGAAGTTTCCTTTTTGGGTGGCATGTTGGCCAAGTATCACTTTTGAACCTTGATTTTGAGGTGGTTCTACTAGACAATATTTCTTCTGTTGTATCTCCCAATTTTTGGACCTTATGGGTATGAAACTTTATATTATGTATTTCTCTGATATTTTTTCTCTGCAATGCCACAAGTTTGATCAAAATTGGATGTGCCAAGTGGAATTTACAGTAACTTCCCCACAACTTGCCGATTTTTGGCCTTTCCGGGAGATCTCACTTGTATAGTGTGCCCCGCACAAAATAATTGATATAAAATTCTGAAACTCGCACCCCAAATACTACAGATTGTCCATGATCCAATGCAACCAGTCCCATGCAATTTGGATACTCTAGGAAGAAGTTATGATTTTTTTACCTGAAACACCTTCTTGAGACTAGTCAGATACCCTATCTTACACAGGGTGTATCTACAAATTTAAGATTACCTAGAAGCTGAAATTTTTTCCACAGATACAATACTAGTTTTTTTTAATTTTCTCCATATTTCAGGGTCTGAAACGTTACAGAAAAAGTTTTATACCGAAAATTCCACAATGACTCATTTCAGGATGATTCCAGAACCCTATCTTGTACGGGATGTATCTCCAAAATTATAAGGCCTCAGGAGATGAATTTTGAACCCAACGTACCTTGATCCATATTATAAATATCCTCCAAGCCATTCCTTCTGAAACGTTGTAGAAAAAAAGTTATAGCAAAAATTCCACGGTGTCTCAGATGTAGCAGCGAAACCCCAAGACCTTGAGCTCTGATACCATATGTTAAGAACCAAACATCAAGATAGCATAGACAAACCTCAGGAAAAGTACTCAACGCCTTGAAAAAGAGATAATTTCAGATAATAAGCCTCTTCGAGGGGGCAACCTCCTTTTACCCCACTTAAATGTTCAAGTATAAGATGATTCAAAATGAAAATGTCTCCTTGGTATATATAGGAGACTAGGAGGTTTAATGGCCTAAAGCCGACATAAATAAAATAACATTACTAATATAAATTACAACTAATGGCCTAAAGCCGACATAAATAAAATAACATTACTAATCTAATATGCCCCAATTAAGTGGTAATGAGCCAATATTAGGGCTTAACAGAAACTATTACACCCATAATTGATAGTTCTTCCCTATATATTATATAGAGTTCCATTCTAAACTCTCTTTAGCAACACCATTTCTCCTCGAACCATCTTGCAGGTTCCTTTCTCAAACATTATTTTTACCTCTACATCGTCCATTTTTCTTACATAAATCAAAATTTTGGCCAATCTTGGATTGTACGAAACACCATGGACTATTCTAATCCTTCCATACATGAGCTTCAACTTGAATTTTCGTTGTCTTGTGGTTTTGGTTGTCGATTCATCACCTAGTAAAATTTCACCTCCATCATACCTTTCATTATCATAGAACCACTCCCTATGGGGAGTCATATGAAATAATTCACCTGAGTTGGCCAACTATGCCTCGTGATCTGCAAGTGTGCTTGAAGAATCCAATTACACATCCCCTCCTTCTTCCTCGAAGGTTTTTTCTTCTATAGAAGGAGAATCTTTAGATCCATTCCCTCTCTCAACACTTTTGGATCTACATTGCTTCTTGTAGTGCCCTTCCTTTCCACATATCCAACACACCTTTACAAAATTTATGGGAGACTTAGATCTCCCACTTGATGACTTAGATATATTTCTTTCCTGGAAGCGTTCTCTTTCAAATAATGTATCTGCACTCTATCCTTCCATGCTATTCTACCTCATCTCCTTCGACAACAAGGATGAGACTTCATCATTGAAACTTAAAGTAGTTTTATTACTACCTATGGCCACAACCAGACTATCCCATGAGTCTGGTAAAGAGAACAATAATATAATATATTTCTCTTCATAAAAAATATTAATATCAATAGATAATAATTGACTTACCACTGTATTGAAGGTGTTCAGATGCTCTGTCATCGAGTCTCTATATTTCATCCTTAGGTTATATATCTTATTTTGGAGGAAAATTTTGTTTACTAGAGACTTAAACTGATATAAAGTCCCCAACTTATCCCATAGTGCCTTGTTTGTAGCTTCCCCTAACACATTCAGTAATACTGAATCTAGGAGACACAAATGGATTGTGCTTTTCTCCTTTTGGTAAAAAATTTCTAGTATTTTGTTGACATTCCTGTAGGTGCAATACTTGGATCCATTGCGATCCCCTGATATTTTTCTACCAACAGATATTTCATCTTGAGCTTCCACAACTAAAACATTTACCCATTAAATTTATCGATCTCTATTTTTGACCTACTTGACATTTCTTTTAACCTGAATAATCAATATTGCATATATCCCACTGTAACAACATGTTGGGACAGGTCATTTTGGGACAAGTATTGGGAATCGTGCAAGAGAAAATGTGTGAAAAATCATCTAAGGAACAACACACATGGAAGAAAGGAAGACAACTAGTTCATTTTCATGGGTCAGTGCACGTGAAAGTCGAAAGTTAGTTAGAAGTAGTTAAACTATGTTGTCCATAATGTACCGAGCTAAGACCTAATGTAAAATTATAAATATTTAATGATTGTATTGGGTAGAAGTAGTTTGTGATTGAGTATTCATTGGATGTAGCTTTGGGAGTTCTTGGTTGAGCCGAGTATGAGCTAAGTTGAATATTAGTTGAGATTTAAGTGTGCACTATATGCGCAAATGGAAAGGGAATGTTGGGTTATAACTTAGATAGCTTGTATGAGCATAGTGCACACCTTTTGTAAGAAATTATGTTGAATGATAATATAAGATGCATGTCATTGTGGATGTAGCCTAGTTTGGGGTGAACCAAGTTAAATATGGTGTCCTTATGCATTTTTGTGATGTGTTTATTTTCTATTATGTTTATGGATCACAAATAATGTGTGAATGGTTAATATGAATCTATTATTTTTCACACATGATGTATGGTAAAATGAACGAATGTTAAGTAGAATGGTTATTATTAATGTCTCCCATTCCTCCATGACTGCAGAAACACGGTTCCTGCAGTCCCCATCGATACCATGGGTGAGAATTCACATACTTTTAGGTGATGTTGAAAGGGCTGGTATCTTTAGGGTTTTGTTGGTGATTTAATGTTGAACCTCGGGTGTTCCCACTGTGCGCCAACAAATGGTTATGTTGTTTGGACCAAGATATATGAATGAGGGGGTTGTATATACCTAATAAGGATTATATTGGGAAATGGTTAGACTCGAAGGAGATCAAGTTTGCATTAGATAAGAATTAGAACCTGTGGATCAACACATAAGAATGGTTACAAAGGTATGTGTTTACATTTTTGCATGAATTTTTTTTTGTTGATTTCCCGAATGTTTTGGCATATTGGATACATAGATTAGTGGGAAAAAATGAAATATTCCCCACCATTGTTATTATAAATTGGACTCTTATTTTAATTTTACAAGTCAATACTATAATTAATCAGGTATCATGCACAGATTATTTCTAGTTGGATACTATATTGGGAGGTTACATTACCAAGTTTGTTATAGATTGTAATCAGTCATATAGTACTACTGAGAGGGAATTATTTCAGGTCCCGCATGGAAGATAATTGAATTCACATTACACTTGGATTAAGATGTTGTTGTGTGATAAGGGGGTTATGAATATTGAATTTGATTTCCTTAGTAGCTAATCACTTTCATGCATAGGGGGAATCGAGGGCTAATCAAGGGATGGTATGAGTGCTACAGAAAAGAATGAATGAGGAATTTATGAGTTGATGATGCTAAGAGAAGAAGAAGGTGTGACAGAAAAAGAGATTGAGGTATTACATAGTGGAAAGATACTTTGGTATAGTAGGTGTTAGCGTCAGAAGTCACCCCTGGATTGCAGCAGGGGCAGAGCCTAACACCCATCAGTTTATGTCACGATTTGCTTAATGGGGTGATCAAATGGAGGTTAACTCAAACGATGTGGTTCCAACTCCGAAACTAGGCTAGGCATGCATGAGTGAGTGAGGTCTTAGATAACTTCAGACAGTGAGTTGTAGTAAGGGTGAGTAGGGGGAAGACTTGTATCAGAGAGATGAAAAGGTCTGTCATAAACATCAGGTTCCTAACAGACTGTGGAAGAAGACATCTAAACACAAGATCTTCTTATGCTCAAATGAAGAAAACCAAAGAAAACAATAGTGCCACAATAGATCCTTTATCACAACATAATTTCCATAATTCGTTCGAATCAATCAATCACGAACTCTCTTAGTATAAGATGAAAACTAGATGGATTGAGAAAACTATCTGTCATTAAGCAAGAAATCTTACACGCAAATGCATAACTAGAGAACTAGAGTGTATGTTAAAACTTTACAATTGGGAGCTTCGCTCTACCATCGATGGATTACAAAATACAAAGACTGAGTCTATATACTCAGGAAAATTCACCTCGGAGAGGTGTGCCCAGTCACCCAAGGCTTGGTGTCCCTTCAGCTGAATTCGGACAGATAATCCCTGTCAGACGCCACCTTAACTGTGCATGGCTCCTGCAAGGGGAGTAGCTGAGCCAGTAAATGTCGAGTTAGCGTGTGCAGACCTCCTCCGGCTAGTCGAGAACTTGACATGGATTCTCTAGAAAAATGGGTACACAGGACCCTCTCGAGTAGTCTACTTGCCAGGCCCTCCATTCCTCGCATTTAATGAATGAGGAGAGGTTTCAACCACCCCTTCTCACCTTCATTTACTCCAAGCGAAAACCAGGGACGAGGTTGGACCAAATGGCACTTGGAGATCGCGATAATTCCTTCTGTGAACATACATGACGACTTCAGCCCTTTCTGAGTAGCTCTTTTCTTTCCCAAGTGACCACGGGCTGTGACCACATTCTTATACCCAAGGTGCCCTCGACATTCGCGAGTATGAAGGGGCTGATCCTTGCTGCTCGAAATCGTGATGAGCGAGACACTGAGACAGCTTAATCTGGCGCCATGCATCCCTCTAGATCTGGTGGCTCTTAACTCTCCCGACGATACTGTGGGCCTAGGTACGGGACTCTCTCGGCACCTCGCGCATCGGAATATGACGGAGCTGCTCTTTGCGCCTTGGAGTCGCGATGGGTGAAATGTCGAGATGGCTCAACTTGCTCTCAGGTGTCCCCTTTGGATGGATGGTTGAAAATGTTTTGTGATGTTGCAGGCCCCACTTTCGGTGCTTTCGATGTTGTCGGGGTTCGGGGTTTCGAGATGCTCAAAGACATAAAACCTTCACCCTTTGAACTCGTGACTGCCAAAAATCCGACGTGACTAGATCTCGTGCCACATGCCCTTTGGGATGAACGACTGTCATCCATTCCTGAACATGCTATGGGCGCTATCCATTGCATTAACCGCGACGGAGCTTTACTAATCGCAATTTCCCACCCACCACTGATCTGATCCTTTGGATACATCCTGAACATTGAAATCAGAGTTCTCGCTCGCTTGATCTAGGCCTGAAATGGATTTCTTCAGTGTGCTAAACTTGGGCGCTTCTCATGCAACCTGCAGACCCGGATATCCCTATGCCGAAGACAAGTAATGTTGCTAACATTAGGCTCCATGGGGGATAGAGTCATCCCTGTGATGCTCTAAGGACTCATTTTGCATTTCCAATGCCTTGCTGATGGGCTATGGAGTCATTTACTAAGCCGAAACAATAAAAGTAAAAACAAAGAACATAAAGGAAAATATTTACAAATCATAGGAGCCATCGAAGGCTCAGACAAAACATTTTTTAAGAAAATGCCCATTTACTGGGCTGCTGAAAACCTCTTCACCTTCCAAATCTTGCAGCCAATATGTATTATTTGAGAAAACTTCAAAGATTTTGAAAGGCCCGATCCATAGGGCTTCGAATTTGTTGTTCTTGCCCTTATCTTGTTTAGGATCATCCCATTTCAGCACCAGGTCTCCTATCCAAAATTATTCCCTCTTGGCCTTCTTATCAAAAACCTGCTTTATTCCATGCTGATGATCCTGAATTTTGTCCATTGCCTGCTCTCTGGCCTACTGGACTTCTACCAGTTGATGAATCCTTCTGATCTTGTCATTGGGCTCTTCTTGATAATCCTGGAAGAATTTCACTACGGGAATGGCCAGCTGAGAAGGGAAGACAACTTCTGCTCCGTAGACTAACTGGAAAGGGGAGACACCTATAGATCTCTTTGTGGTCACCCGATCAGCCCATAGAGTGAATTTCAGCGTCGAGTTCCAAGCCCTTTTGTTGTCCTATAGTAATCTTTTAATGATCCTTATTAGGTTTTTGTTGGAGGATTCTACTAAACCATTTCCCTGTGGATAATATGGGGTGGAGTGAACCAGTTTGATCCCAAACTACTCACAAAACTTGGCTAACAGCTTAGACCCTAAAGCAGCTGCATTATCGGTGACAATCTTACTTGGGTAGCCGAACCTTGTGATGAGGTCCTCCAGTAACCCAATGATTACCTTGTGGGAAGCGCTCCTGGTGGGGATGGCTTCAATCCACTTAGTAAAGAAATTAGTGGCCGTTAGGATCCATCTTTACTGCCCACTGGAAGCAGGGTGTATTTCTCCAATAAAATCTAGGCCCCATTGCTGGAAAGGTCCCGAAACAACTACAAGTCATAAAGGCAGAGACTTGAGCTATTGCTTTCCTGAAAATCTTTGGCATGTGATACAGGCTCTAACTCATCTATGGACATCATCGAACAAGGTGGGCCAGTAGTATCTGGCTCTGAGAATTTTGTGGGTTGTAGTCTTCCAGGAATGGTGCCCTCCACATAGGCCACTGTGAAACTCAACCATGATCTTGTCGGCCTCTTATGGATCCATGCATTTTAAAAGCACCCCCAAGGGTTCTTTCCAATATAAAATTTGATCAATAAGGTAGTACCTAACTTCCTTGAGCTTCAGATCTCTTTCTTTGTTTCTTTGTAGGCCATCTCGGAGCCGCAACTCCTGTAGGAAATATATGACATCCTTATACCAAGGATATCGAGCCAATGGGGGCTCTCTTTGAGGGTTTGTTTCAGACAGCTAACCCCGCTGAATTCCCGAGCATTCGTTCATGAAACTCACCCCCAAATCTTGGAAATTGGCTTCAGCCAGCAGCTTGGCTAAGCCTTGACCTTTGATCAGTTTGGTAGGCCTTATTTCCAAGTCAAATTCTAGGATCTTGGCTATCTATTTACTTCTCCTCCCGTCTTTGTCGGGTTGTACCAGGATGTCCTTCACAGAGGTCAAAGGAACATAAGCAGTCACCTTTGAGTGTAAGACATAGAATCTGAAAGCTTTGAGAGCTTTCACTAAGGCATAGGCCTGTTTCTCCATGATTTGATACCTGACCTCTGCATCTCTTAATGCCTTGATGAAGAAGGAGATGGGTTGCTCTCATCCTTCCTCATTTTTGTGCAACAAGACCGCTGCCAGTGTATCAAAAGAAGTGAAAGAGAAGATCAAGAAATCTTTGGAATTATTAGGACTGATTAGCATAGGTGCCTCAGTCAATGCCCTTTTTATTTGGACAAAAGATTCCCTGGGCTTCAGTGGTACATTTCACTTCATTTTCCTTCTTGAGCATGGTTGTGATGTGTTTCACCAGCTTAGCGAAATTCGAGATGAACCTCCTTAGAAAATTAATCTTCCCTAGAAAGGCTTGAACTTCCTTCTTAGATCTGGGAAGTGACAGGGTCCGAATTGCCTCCACTCTTCTAGGATCAATCCTCACTCCTTCTGTTGATACTATATGGCCTAATAACATCCCCTCCTCCATAGAAAATAAAGACTTCTTGGGGTTTAGAGAAAGGCCGAACCTTTGACACTTTGAGAAAACTTTTCTCAGGTGACAACAATGCTCTTTATCCGACCTCGAGAAGATTGTTATGTCATCCATATAGATCACCACAAACTTATCTTTCTCCCCAATGAAGGCTATGTCCATGGCTTGCTGAAATGTCACTCCTGCATTCATCAGTTTGAATGGCATTTTGGCATACATGAATGTGCCCCAAGGAGTGGTGAAGGCCATTTTTTCTCTGTCCTCGGGAATGACCGATATCTAATTATAACCTGAAAAACCATCAATCATGGAAATCCTAGATGCACCGGTTACCCTCTACAATATGTGTTCCATGTTGGGAAGGGGATAATTGTCTTTCTTTGAGCTCCTGTTCAGGTTCCTGAAGTCGACACAAAGCCTAATTTCTCCACTTTTCTTCCTTGCCAGAACCAAATTGGCCACCCATTCAAAATATCTCAGGAGGATGATGATCTGGGCCTCCAACAACTTCTTTACTTCTTTCTCCATGATAGGCAGCAACATGGGATTTATCTGTCTTAGCTTCTGCCTAAATGGTTTAGCCTCTTCCTTCAGTGGGATATTGTGTTCAATGATGGATGTGTCATAAGTCTTGAGGTCTTTGTAGGTCCATGCAAACACATCAGCAAATTCTTTCAGCAACTTAGTATATTCGGCCCTCTGTTCTGTGGTCAAACTTCTTGACAGCTTGACAAACTTAGGCTCCTCAGGTGTGCCAATGTTGCACTTGGCTGTGCTAGCACCTTCACCTAAAACTCTACCCTTCACTGCCACATCATTTCCATCAAACAATCTTTCTAAAGGAATAAGTCCCCTCAGAATGTGATTGCTAGGCAGCTAAATAATCTGGTGGTCAAAAATTTTATTTAAAAGCACCTCGAGGTGAGGGCTATCTTCTGTATCAGGATCCTGATCAATGTGCAACGCAAAAAATTCATCAACAGATTGAAGAAACTTCTCAATTTCTAGATCATCTTCTAACACCTTCCAATGCTTGAAATTTTCTGGTACAGAGGGCCTATATTTTATCTCAACATCATATTTTTCCATAGGCGGCTGAGGGACCTTGAACTAGCTAGCTGAAACAACTAAAGAATTGGCCACATCATTATCCTCCCTTGGAATAAATGAGATGTTGAAGGTTGAGAAGAAATTGTCAATTAGGTCCCATACTTCATTTCTGTAATTTTTGAGTCAAGGGTGCTTTGCCTGATAAGCATTTCTAACTTGTTGGACCACCAACTCTGCATCTCTGAACATTGCTACCTCCTGAATTCCCATTTCCCTTGCAGCTCTCAATCCTAGAACAAGGGCTTCATACTCTACCACATTTTTAGTGGTTTCGAATTCCATCTTATATGATAGGGACATGGTTTCCTAGGAAGGGGATACAAAAAATACTCCAGCACCAGTGCCTTCCCTGGAACAGGCTCCATCGAAAAAAAAATTCCAGATAGGGGTGACGGAGGGAGGAAACTCATGAGGAATGGTGGGCTACTTTCTAAGTTCAAGAGGAGGCTCAGGAGCATGAGTGAGTTGCATTAAACTGGAACCTAAATCAATGTCCAAGGTGAAAATGGGATGGTTGGTAGGATTGGCTTCATCACTGATTATATAGGCCAGTTGGGCTTCCCTATATAGCCTCCTATACTCTCCTTCGAACACTGGGATAGTAGCATATGTGAGGTCCATCTGCAAAGTTCCCCCTAGTATTTTTATCCAAGATCTTCATAATAACATACCAAACTTGGGGGGGACATCAGCCACTACAATATCCATGACCACACTTTTCATGGGCAACTGAAACAAGGTCACGACCAGGTCTTTGATAACCCCGAGACATTGAAATTTCCTGGAGTCGAAGGAATAGAGGTCATGATAGGCTCGGGTGACTTCTAGCACTAACTCTTCCATGACAGTTTTTTTCATGAGATTATGAGAAGCCCCCGAATCCATCAAACAATTGTGCAGTACCTTGTCATGTATGTTCAAGGAAGTGTAGAAGGGAGGGGATGAGTCATTCCTATCTTCTACCATAGGACCTAGAATAATTGCAGGCTTTTCATCTTGCAAATTGATGGAGTCTCTGGGGAGGCTTGAGACCTCAGACTGTAAAATCTTAGAGAAGCATTTTTTGAACCCTTCATGTTTAATCAATTCTGTCAAGGGCACAAGGATTTTGATTTTTTGAATTTCATGCTCGAAATTAAAAGAAGGTGAGAGCTTTGGGATTTCTCTTATTTCGGGAACATGACTCTGAACTATGGGAGAGAGGGGTCGGGTCTTCTTACCTCTGTGACTGTCCGCTACTTCATTAGCAAGCTTCTCTGTTCTAGTGGACTACTCAGGAACATCAGGTGTTACCGCCTTCTTCTGGGACCTCAGGTCATATCTGCCTTGGTTGCCACTAGCCTTATCTCCTTTGCTTAGTTCATTCAGCTGACTATCCATGAGAGACTCCTCGTAGGCTGATTGAGTGAGATGAGGAAAAGCAGGAGTGTCTCTAAAGCAGTGGATTTCAGGATCAAGCTCATCTGTTTCCCCTTCTTCCCTCTCGGCCACAAAATTGTTTTGGAAAGGGGCCTGAATTTTCTGGTCTTCTCTGTCTCTTCCCCTCTCTCTTTGCACATTCAGGGGAGTAAAATTGTTCGGCCTCTTGAAACCTCCTTTGTTTTCGGCGTTCTGAGGGCCCTTGTATTCTTTCCTCCCTTCCACCTTTATTCTTTCCATCTCTGCAGACAGAGACTTCACCATCTTGGTCAGTTCATCCACTTGAGGGTGGGGCACCGATGATCCAGAAGTTGAGGTTTCTGACCTTCCCTTTCTTCTATCTGCGTCAGCCTTGTTCCTCAATCTGTCAGCTGCTAATACATTGGATTCCACTTCTATGGATGCATCTTGCATTTGGTCTAAGGAGGTGGCTCTTCTTTCCCTCAATAAAAGATATAAATCGGGTCCAAACGCGCTAGCATAGAAAATTTTGGCTGAGGCTTCTGAGGGTTTTATTTCTGCAGGGATTTTATTATACATCTTATTGAATCTTTTGTCGAAGTCTGAGATAGAATCTCCTTCCATATTCTTCAAAGACCCAAACTCTGTCATGTAATACATGAAATCCTTCCTATCTCCCCACTGCCTCAAGAAAGCACTATCCAGGGCTTCGATCCCAACAATATATCTGGGGGCCAATCCTCTTAGCCATTTCCTCACCTCGCCATCCAGGCTCTGGACAAAGACTCTCATCCAAACATCTTCATTTTCAATGTTCAGGTTGTCTGCATAACTATAGAAAGCAGCCAGGTGCTCTTTTGCAGTTATGTCCCCTTCCCCAGTGAACTTGGGAATGTATTTCAAGTAATCTCTAGCAGGGAGAGGATTCATAGGATGGGTTAGGACTATGGGAGCATATCTGGCAGCGACTATGGCATCCATTCTATTTAGAGGGGGATTAGCGCCAGCCATAGGAATATTAGGTGGAGGAGAACTCAGAGGAGAAGGAATTCACTAAGGGGCTACTGGGAATGAGTCTCGAAGTGGAGTGGGAAACAAGAGGGGATTTAAGGAGAAGGATAACGAGCTCAAGTCAGCAGGTGCTCCTCTTCGTGCAGGAGTGGGGAAATCTTCTGTATTCCTAGGTCTACGCCAAGGTAAAGCTTCAGAGGAGAGGGGAGTGACAAGGATTTATCCCTCCAATACCAGACCAGGAGGGGAAAACTCAGCAGGAACACTCCCAAAATTTAGGAAATGGGAAACCTCTGAAGGAGGTCTATTAAGAAAATGAGGAGGAGAAAATGGAGTTCTTACAAAAGGATATGGTGGATTACCTATTTCGGTGGTGGAAGCTTCTTCTTCAGGGGCCTTTCCTTTTCTGAGAACCACCTCTGGATTGGTTTCAGGTGTAGCTAGAGGCAGTTGTGGATGAGACCGTGTGTGTCTACCTCTAAATACCACAATTAACACGGCAGGTTTGTCCCCTGTGGAGTCATCACAACGGAGTCGCCAGGTGCACAGTAGCAATGTTCAAAGGCTCTGATACCTAATGCACCTTAAGAATGAGAGGCTCAATGTCGTTCAATCCCAAGGAAAATTTTCAACTTCGTCCCTGACAACGGCGCCAGAAATGTTAGTGTCAGAAGACACCCTTGGATTGCAGCAGGGGCAGAGCCCGACACCCATTAGTTTATGTCACGATTTGCTTAATGGGGTGATCAAATGGAGGTTAACTCAAATGATGTGGTTCCAACTTCGAAACTAGGCTAGGCATGCATGGGTGAGTGAGGTCTTATATAACTTCAGACAGTGAGTTGTAGTAAGGGTGAGTAGGGGGAAGACTTGTATCAGAGAGATGCAAAGGTCTGTCATAAACATTAGGTTCCTAACAGACTGTGGAAGAAGACATCTAAATGCAAGATCTTCTTATGCTCAAATGCAGAAAACTAGAGAAAACAATAGTGCCACAATAGATCCTTTATCACAACATAATTACCATAATTCGTGCCAATCAGTCGATCACGAACTCTCTTAGTATAATATGAAAACTAGATGGATTGAGAAAAATATCTGTCATTAAGTAATAAATCTTACACGCAAATGCATAACGAGGGAACTAGAGTGTATGTTAAAACTTTACAATCGGGAGCTTCACTCTACCATCGATGGATTACAAAATACAAAGACTGAGTCTATATACTCAGAAGAATTCACCTCAGAGAGGTGTCCCCAGTCACCCAAGGCTTGGTGTCCCTTCAGTCGAATTCAGACGGATAATCCCTATCAGATGCCACCTTAACTATGCATGGCTCCTGCAAGGGGAGTAGCTGAGCCAGTAAATGTCAAGTTAGCGTGTGCAGACCTCCTCCAGCTACTCAAGAACTTGGCATGGCTTCTCTGGAAAAATGGGTACACAGGACCCTCTCGAGCAGTCCACTTTTCAGGCCCTCCATTCCTTGCATTTAATGAATGAGGAAAGGTTTCAACCACCCCTTCTTGCCTTCATTTACTCCATGCGAAAACCAAGGATGAGGTCGGACCAAATGGCACTTTGAGATCGTGGTAATTCCTTCTGTGAACATACATGACGAGTTCGACCCTTTCTAAGAAGCTCTTTTCTTTCCCAAGTAACCACGGGCTGTGACCACATGCTTATCCCCAAGGTGCCCTCGACGTTCATGAATATGAAGGGGTTGATCCTTGCTGCTTGAAATCACGATGAGCGATAAGCCAAGAAGGCTTAATCTGGCGCCATGCGTCCCTCTAGATCTGATAGCTCTTAACTCTCCCGACGATACTATGGGCCTGGGTCTGGGACTCTCCCGGCACCTCGCGCATCGAAATATAATGGAGCTACTCTTTTCACCTTGGAGTCACGATGGGAGAAACGCTGAGATGGCTCAATTTGCTGCCAGGTGTCCCCTTTGGATGGATGGCTGAAAATGTTCCGTGATGTCGTGGGCCCCACTTTTAGTGCTATCAGGGTTCGGGGTTTCGATATGCTCAAAGACATAAAACCTTCACCCTTTGAACTCGCAACTGCTGAAAATCTGACGTGACCAGATCTTGTGCCACGTGCCCTTTGGGATGAATGGCTATCATCCATTCCTGAACATGCTATGGGCGTTATCCATTGCGCTAACCTTGGCCCAGCTTTGATGATCGTGATTTCTCACTCACCGCTGATCTGATCCTTTGGATACATCCTGAATGTTGAAATCAGAGTGCTCTCTCTCTTGATCTGGGCTCAAAATGGATTTCTTCAATGTGCTACGCTTGGGTGCTTCTCGTGCAACCTGCAGACCCAGATATCCCTATGCCAAAGACAAGTAATGTTGCTAACAGTAGGAAGATGATTGTGGATGAGAGAGAAGAGAAACACAATGAGTTTAAATAAAGAGTCAATTGCATAATACTTTATATCATACTATGCACAAAAGGTTAGTGAAGTCCAATATAAGAATATCCTACATAGGCCATACTCTTCATCGAAACCATGACCCCTTATGCATCTCCTAGATATAAAGAAACTTTGTCGATTGTAGTTATTACGGGAGGTAAGGATAGAAGTGAAGGTAGTCAGAATAGTGGAAGTAGTACAATAACCTAGCTTTAGATAGTGTCACCAAGAAGGAATACTATGCAAAATATGATGGTGGGAGTATATCCCACTTTAAGAATGCCTATATTTCATAGGGAAAGATCATAAGACCCAGGAAAACATTTGTTTATTTGTGAAACCATATGGAGTGTGAAGAAGATATAGGACAATGATGCAGAGATTTTGCAGTTGTTGATGACATTTAGAGACCACACATTGTTGTGGCATATGAAGTATCATACTGCTACACCTATGGGACAAACTAGAACATTGGCATATGTAAGAAAAGTGTTGTTGAAAGAGTTCCAAAATCCTACGTTTGAGTCATAGTGCATTACAGAGTTGAAGGAGATCAAATAGATAGTGAATGAATTAGTGTGGGATTATGATCAAAGATTCAAAATAATAAAGGATCGATTGACATTTTAGATTCCAAATGAGCATCATAGGGAGTGGTTTATTGTAGGATTCTTGAAACATATATGCTTCCCTTTGACGTAGCAAAGGATTGTGTTGCAATAAAAAGATCTAGAAATTGATAGGAAATTGGAAGCATCCTTTGTAGGAGAAAATGGTGCGGGGATCATGTTGGGCTCTAAATATGTCCTAAAAACAACCTCTATGCATCAGCCAAAGGTGGGCGCTGGCACAAGAATTTTACTTGTTTCCTACGTAGGTTCTTACCTTCCATTTTCAATACCCAACCTCCAGAGATGCAACACCTATAAAGGAACAACAATCGTAAAGGGAATGGAAGTTGTTCTATTCAAATGAACGAAACTTCCTGTAAAGGGAACAACAATTGTAACAAGGGGACAACAATCGTTACATTGGGCCAAAATAATGTTGAATTAATTGCATTGTATTACTTGCCCAATTATTTAATTTGTCAACCTGGAGTTCATAAACTGACGAAGCACATGAAAAGTATATGCACGATTGAAGCGGAACTAATCTAATATAATGTTTAAGCTATGAATAAAATTGAATCATTAATCTTACACACGACTGAAATATAATCATTAATCTAACACAAGACTGAAATAAAATCATTAATATAAAACATGACTGAAATGGAATAATTAATCTAACACATGACTGAAATTGAATCATTAATCTAATGCAGGAAATTGAAACACATGACTGAAATTGAATTGACTAAATGAAATTAATCTAGGAATGGGAAATTGCGTGAAGGAAATTAATCTAGGAATGGAGAACTACATGAAGGAAAATCAAATGCAACATGTGAAGAGTCGAATGGCACAACAACATATGAGAGATCTCACCAATGAAGAAATCTTATATTACAATAATCAAATCAATCTTCATAGAAGAATAATGAAAGCATGAAAACCAAAACCATGAATTAAAGCTAAGAATCCCTTTCTCTTTTGAATCTCGATGACTACCATTAATGGCTACTCTAATAACTCTAATTACATCCTAATTACCCGCTCATGAAGAGAGAGCACTCTCTTTTATACATGAGAGCCTTGAAGATAAGATAACCATCTCATAATTATAGATCCACTTTTCTCTCAACCATTTTCCCATTATTACAAAATATAATCCCTTCAAATCCTCACACATATCTCACATACTTCTTGGATAAGATATTCGAACCAAATATCCATGATCTTCTCCTTGGAATGGAATTGAATTATCTCCTCAAATCTTGAAATGGTGGAGGAAATATTCGAGAAGTCCTTTTGAATTAATCCTTCTCATATTCTTACACATTACAAAGATCACACATTTTTGAGATATATATGAAAACATGTTGATTTTATAACGTTCAATCACAAATTCCTTTTAAATACTAAAAATAATAAAGTGGAGAATAATAAGGTGAAACCCAAGTATATTTATGAAAATGATATCGTGAAAGGTTAATGGGGTGATGAAATGTGAAGAGTGATGAAGGGAAATACAGATGAAAATAGGACATTTCTGAGCCCCAACATAACCCCCAAGTTAACTTGTTGCATGTCCTCATGCAACCATGCATGGAGCTTCTCAAGAAATTTTTTGCAGCTGAATGTTATGAGTGAGGATAATGAATGTTTCCAGGATGAAATTTACATGAGTAACAACTGTCATTTTCTTATGGTTGGTTCTTGTGTGTCAACCATGAATATAAAGAATGTTGGTTCTTGTGTTAACAAAATTCATTTCATTTATTTGTTCTCTTGTTGTTATGATAATAATTTTCCCATAAGGAAACATCACTAAGTATAAGAAAGGCCCTTTTCATATTTGTGAATCATGCCAATATGTATATCAGTGCTTATAAAGAAAAGTGCAACATAGTATAGTTGGAAAATAAATGTTGGAAAGAAATGTTCATAAATGGTAAATGAGATGAAAAATGAAATGATGGTAGCGGAAAAATGGAGTGATGATAGTGAATAAAGTCCCCTCCCCCCCAACTGAACTAGTTTCATGTCCTCATGCAACGTGGCATAAGTCATAGAAGTGAAAAGGAAAGGGAACTTGGTGAGGGAATTTTTCCAAATTATTCATTGCTAGCAGTTGAGGAATTACATGATTAAAGTTTATAAAATAACATACCTCCACTTACCCAAAATGTTGATGAACTATGCAACAAGAATATGGTTGATGTGGCTATTGGAGCATGGAAGATATCACTGTTACACATCCAAATCACTCAACTGGATAAGTGTCGCACATACCTCTCGCTTGTCGCAAGTGTCGCAACTCCTATACAACTTGTCGCAAAGGTCACAAGTTGGTTATAAGGGTGTCGTAAATACTGTTGGATCATGTCACCTTAATGACGACATCACGGAGACACTTGAAACACCTCATTTACTCAGTTTGAAGGAAGAAAGTTGGTCTACTGAAGTCAAACATCTCTTGACACCTTAGAAAGCTTCAAAATCAAGGTTTTGGAAGGGGAACGCTCCTCCAACACTACCTGAGGAGCGCCG
>ML787035.1:17233-49159 GCA_009831015.1 Picea engelmannii
GGTTAACCTCTTCCCAACCTATATAAGCAAGCTCTAATGGTGAAGAGAGGAGGAAGAAATGTGTATGTGAAACTTATGATCTTGGAGGAAATCTGCAGTCAGCTAGAGAAGAATCATCAGTGCAGCTGCTGCCATCCAGGTTGCGGATCTTTCAAGCAAGGGTTAGACGAAGAGGATCTGACGAAGCTGTCGCATTCGCATCTACGATTGTAAGTACTGCTGTCGTTATTCTCATTAATATGACATGCTTGGCCTGTTTCTTTCTAGTTTGTGTTCGATGCTACATGAACTTATCATTCAGTGATAGATCTGTTTTCAAGCTAATGTCAATAGAGTAGGAAGTGGTTGTATCTTCATTTGTCCACAGCTATCAACGAGAAGCAAAGGATTGGAGCGCAACTCGGAGCGTGCAGGGACAAACGTCGGTTAGAAGGTACTTTTGTTACTCTTCCTTCTCATGCATTAGACTTAGATAGATTCGAAAGAAATTTAGTGTCCATGATAAGCACTTTTCTGTCTAGGGTTAAGGTCAAGCCTTAGAGGTCGATCTACTTGTCCGCAGGCAGATTTTCCTATAACAATCACTACTGTAGGATCATGTGAAAAGTGACTGTTGTTGTAACTGCGACTGCTGTGACTATTGGATCAGAGAATGTGAAGTGGAGCAATATAAATTGTTGCTGAATGAATCATGGAAAAGAGGAAGTATGAAAGTGGAACTGTGGTACTCTCATATAGTTGGAAAATACTGCTTCAACTGCTGATGGAGTCATGAAAAGTGTATAGTCTTCACCTGTTTCTAAACCTGATGGTACAATTATATTCATGCAAATTAGTGTGTCTATGTCGAGCATGAAAAGAAGTCATTCGATTATCGACCATTGATGAATGTCGTTAACCAATGCGAGGCAAACTCACCATTGACGCCAATGAGTGACAAGGTACCCGAGTACATCTTGCGAAGTGCGAATGAATGAGTTGATGTCGAGCTACTTGCAATATCTGACGATCAAGGGACATCGATATATTCCCATGATTGTCAGCGAGAGAACTTTCCATTAAGGCATACAAACCTCTAGGTACTCAAATGGACTCTAGTTTATATCTCAAATAAGGTGTTGAGGTCGATGGCGAAAGACTTGTTGAAAGGTGGGCCGTAAGGAATCCCACATCAGTCAACATGAGTTCTAATAAAAATATTGGTAGGACTATAAATGAAAATATCTTTGTAGAAACATTGTTTATGGCAAGGCGATGTAGTCATGGAAAAGGAGCTAGATAGTTTTATTGACAAGGAAAACTGAACTAAAAAAGATAAAGAGATGTATGCGACTCAAAAAAGTTGGCGTGTGTGAATCCATGAAGGATAAGGAAATGATAGACTTCAACACAAGGATGACCAATGTGCTTTGAAGGAAAAATGAGGGTAAACATTCATGATGCAAATAGGTTTATGAAAGGTCGATGTATAACAACAATGTCATGATATGTGCGATAAGACTCGGTTCCTTCAAGCTGTTAACAAGGCATGTTTTTTTTTTTCAAAGTTTTGTGATCTTTGAAAATCACTTCAGCAGCAAGATGCAATCGGTCACGCACCTGAAAAAACTTAGTACAAATCCTTCATGAAAAACTTGTGAGATGTTTGAAGAAAACATAACATGCAGAAAGAAGTATAAATGCAACAAAGTAAAAACAAAATGTGTGTTTATACCTCTTGTCATGGTCGTTGCATGTGTGCTTGTTTCATCGTTGATTTCTTGCTTAGCGTAAAATTGCTAAAACATGCTTCCATATTGTTTTCAGGACTTTATAAAAGATTCCATTTGCAATTTTTTTTTGTTTTGTTGGTTTTATTTTTATAATTTGTTTTTATCTTTTATGAATTTTTATTTTTATTTATTTTATTTTATTATGTTTGACCTAAGATAATATATATATATATATATATATAATAAAACAAAAGAAATTAAATTAAATTATTTTTTAAATAAATTCTTATAATAAAACAAACAATTATTTTTTTTATTTTTATTTTTGTTATTATAATCTCTTGAAAGCAAACAAACAAAATAAATAAATAAATAATAAATAAAACAAATAAAAGAAAAATATTTTTTTTTTCATCATAAAACAAAACAAAACAATGGTTATCTATACATGCATCAAGAGTCAGAACAATTGATATTCAAAGAGAAACCATCACCCTGTTTCCTGTAGTTTGTGGAGCAGTTGAACTTGTTGAGCTTAAGTTGTAGAGAAAAGCACCTAGGGAGATTGAGATTTGATAAAACAACTGATGAAACTTTGACAGAGCTAACATTTCCAATCATATATTGAATTCCTCTGTTATGCTCATTCAAAGCATATTCACTTATGAATACTCCTCTTACCATGCAGAAAAACATAATGAAATTTATTGTGGTCTATATATATATATTATTCCATCCAACAACAGAAGGGTTTAATGAAAAGAGGACTGACTCCAAGCACAATAGAGAAATCCAAATGCTCCTTCCTGAACATCTTTATGATAAGCAACACCTTTATGATAAGCAACATATTTTATTCCTTTTGCATTGTGGTCCCCCTGATATACTTCCCGTCCCATCCAATCTGTATCAAAGAGGAAGAACATAAACCATGACAACCAACTGAGTGCCAGAACAAAATTCATTGCAAGTGGAAGATGCCTCATGCTCATCAAAAGGTTCACTAATACAACCACATGTCCATCATTAAAGAGTTCACGTTTATCTTTCAACTTTGGAGATTGGACTACAGGCTGCACATTATATCTATTAGCATAAATTGAAATGGAAACCATCTATGCCATTCACCACTTGCACCAGCTAAAAACCCTAAATATAAATAGTTTTTCACGGTGATTTGAAATAGTGGGATGACTCGTTATGCTATGCAAGCACCCTCTAATTCATTAAGAAAAACTTTTCAGGACCTTGATCAATGTCTTAGTTATGCAAGATAGATTATGTGCCAAGTTTATCCTTCTTTTAAATGTTTATGTGTGAGGTCTTTGCAAGATTAAATATGTTGTTTTCATAAATACAACAACAAAAATAACTTGCAGCAAATAATAACCAGGAAACACTCACAACAAGAACAACATGATAAAGGAGTTCACCCCTCTCTGGGCTACATCTCCTTGAGCCTCCATCAATGGACTTGGCTCTTTGGGATTAATTTGTCAAAGATTATTTTACAAGCTATTTCTCAACTCCAATGGAAATACTGACTGTACCATTGGGTTCAAAATACATAAAAAACCCCAAAATGACTAATAGAACTCTGAAAATGGATCATGGCTCATCCGAGCATGACCTCTTCTACATGTGGCCATGAGCTTCCTTGAGATTACTTGTCACAAAAAAACCTATAAAAGTCCTTAAATGCCTCTGAAACCTATCCCAATGTGTTTAGAGCATAACAATTAGCCAAAAATGACTATTCAGTCACAGAAAACAGACTTGGGCTCATCTGAGCATGACCTCAATAAATGAGGGCTTCAAGCTCCCTGGAGCTCTCTCAAACTTCAATGGTGAAAAACCTACAAAATAACTCTTCAAATGGCTTTGAAAATAGCTCCAATGGATTCAGAACATCCAAAAACCCCTAGATGGGCTTTTTCGGCACCTCATTTGGCCAAAAAATGAAGAAGATAGGCCTCTTTCCATTTCCCTCCTTCAAGCTTGTTGTCTTTGGTTCACCAAAACAAACCTCTGTGTGCCCAACCTAGCACACGCACTCAATCTCGTGCTAAAACCTAGCACATGCACAACCGCAAAACAAGTGAAACTGTAGGATGGTTAGGGTGCACCCAGCCCCTAACCACCAAAATCGTGGACATATGGGTCACCATGTGACCTCATTTCCCGCACAAAAAGGGATACGTTTCAAGGGAGAATGGATAAACGACAAGTGTCGGGCATATGGTTGTGTAACCATTTGAAAATCCAAATCTCGCACGTGAAAAGATAAGAACTGTTTGCAAACAAAACCGTGTGTAGAATGGTCACATGGTAGTGTGTGTGACCAGGGGCTAGACTCCATTTGAAATGCATGCATGCGAATGTATAACCACCAGTCACATATGTGAACACCGAAACCGCAGGCTGGGGCTAAGCCCCAACCTGGACCCTACACCAAAATACACTAATTCAAACTTAAATAAATTCAAACACATAAATATATGAAGTAACATAGTGTGGCACATCGGTTGGTCGGACTTTGTCAAAGGTTTGGTGTGTATTGGAGGTTCGGGGTTCGATCCCCATGGATCCCATAAAATTTTAAAACCAACAACCATTACCAAAAAATGAGGTGCCACATGGAAGCCCATGCCTGGGCCAGGTGGCAGCAAACCATTGGACAAAAACACGCCACGTGTCTCATCATGATTCACCCAACTGCCAACTCAATACACGCCATGTGTCGTACGGCCCTACCAATTCAGCCTTGCCACATGTCGTACAACTCTACCATGTCATCGTATGTGTTAGCGACATTTCTTGTCTTGGGCCTGAGAGCATCCAAGCCTACAGGTTGCACGAAGAACACCCAAGCGTAGCACGTAAAGCCCCATTTCAGGCTAAAAATCAAGTGATCGGGTGAAATTACGTTGTCAACGGCCCGGATTCATCTATAAAAGCAAATCGACGGACGGCGGGAAATCATGGTTAGCAGAGTTGCACCGGGATTAGTGCGATAGGTAGAATCTATATTGCATGAAAGAAAGGATATCATTCATCCATCCAAAGGATGCATGGCACGATATCTAGTCACATCGGCTTTTTGGCATTTGGGAGTTCGAAGGGTGAGGGTTTCACTCCATTCTACATCTCGAAACCCTCAACCCCGAAACGCCGATAAGCTCCTTTGAAGCCGAGCCTATGGTCCTAGCACCCGACCACATCAAGCAATCTTGATAATGGAGGCAGCCCTCTTCTAACATCAAATTCCATCTCGACCATTCCTCTGGAGGACACGCGGCGTACATCCATGATTTTGCAGTTTGGTCAATCGGGATTTTGAGAAACGTTGCATCGTGAACCCTCGGTGCCAGAACTCCCGAAAGAATCGAGACCATCCATTTGAAGGACACACGATGCAATAGTTGAGCCACGAGTGGGGCCCTTCAGGATTTTCATGTTGAAAGTGCCAAGGTCATCTCAGCCGTTCATCCATCAGCAAAGCTCGAGCAAATTTAATTTAAAGAGGGTGTAGATCTGGACGGTCATAATCCAGGCACTCAAATTCACGGACGAGGTTCCATTCCGCACCCCCTCCGTCATTCTAGCTTTAACGAGAGGGGGGGGGGTCTGGAATTGGAGATAATGTATGAGTGCATCTGGACGGCCCAAGTCTCAGTGCTTAGATCTACGGTCTGTATTGAATTCCAGACCACCCATTGGTTCCACCTTTAATGAAGGGGGGGGGGTCTGGAATGGAATTTCACTCTAGCGGGCCCCCCTTCCTGTCGTGTCATTGTCTGAGTCATCCTCCCCATTGCCACCTATTCTCCATCTACCACCACTCTCTTCCCCCATCATCTTTCCAACTTCCCTCTTTCCATCCACATGGCCCCTCCTCAGCTCATCACGCTCTTGCCCCCTGCCATGTGTCACTCTCACTCCCAGTCACCTCCACCTGTATGATCATTCCTTTAAATCCATGTCCACCTGTACCCTCGCACTCCACACATCTTCCTCCTTTTTCATTTTCAAACCGCATGGCATTCCTCAACTTATGTCACCACTCTTGTTTCCTCTCCATCTCCTCCACTGTGTTGACACCATCGCTCCCATCATACCCTTTTTTACATCCGCCATAGGGGTCCTTCGTAGCAATCCAGTGAAGCAGCATCCAAAGAGAGATTGTTCAGTTGATCCAGGTGGAACCATTAGGAGACCTCCACATCCCAAAAGGTAGGGTTGACCGAGGCTATCCCCAGTCCCAAGAAAGAAGTTACTGTGGTTGTTGTTGGTGGTTGGGCATCATCTCCACCATAAAAAGAAAGTCCAGCAAAGGACCAAAGTTGGTCGATTCATCTGCAACAGGACAATCCAAAATTTGATAGCGTCTATCTTGGGTGCATGATCAACCAGAGTCTACATGCGTAGATTGTCAGAAGACATGCAGACGCAATGTTTTTAATGCAACGTCTTGTTTTTGCTGTTGTTGTTGTTTTGAGTATATGTATGCGTTTTTTCCATTTTTGTAAGGATCGATGGTTGAGTGAGGCTCCCAGTTGTAAATATTTAATGAAGCACTGTTATTCTGGCTATGCATGGAATCTTGAGACTTCTTGCCTTATGGATGTCAGTTTCTTTCACGTCTTTGTTTACATTGTGTTAGAGTGGCTCGGAATTGGAGAATCCAGTCAAGTTGTAACTATTATAGGATGATGTATATTGGATCACTGTAACAGTTGCATTGTTTCTGATCGGTCCTTTTGATTTTCTTAGCGCTGAGTGACTTGGAATTGGAGAATCCAGTCGAGTCTCCCTTTCAGTTTCTTGAGACCTTGAACCAAGAGAATCTTGCATTCAGATTCTTTCTTCTGCAAACTGCTGAAAAGCCTATTGCCCAGGGTAGTTTGCTCACTCTTCTTACCAAGTCTTCCACCTGCTCATCTTTTAATCAACTCACTGACTGAAGTTAGATCAAGACCTCCTTTGTTCCTTACATACCAAACTCAGTTCCCGATTTAGAGCAATATCTTCCTGAGTCTCTACCCATTTGATCACCCATTAAAACTATCGTGAAATAAAAACTGATGGGCATTGGGCTCTGCTCCTGCAAGCAATCCAGGAGCGACTTCCGACGCCAACATTTTTGGCACTTTTGCCGGGGACGAAGTTGAAGATTTTTCCTGAGCAGAATGACATTGAGCCTCTGATTCTAAAGGTGCATCAGACATCAGAGCCATTCAAGATTTCTACTATGCACCTGGCGACTCCATTGTGGTGACTCCATTGTTTCCACTTCATTGTTTCAACTGTGGCTATTGTTAGCACACCTGAAAGTTGACCCTAATGAGCTTTCTTGAAAAGGTTTCAGTAGCTACTTTCTCAGCCTGAGAAGCTTCCTGGGGTAACAACAACGTTAAGATCTGGCCTTTGATGGTGAACAAGGACCAGACACATTCGAAGCTGTAAATCCTAATGCACTTACAATGGTGCATTAGGATTTACCTAGCAAGGTCCTAATTTACAGCTTCAAATGTGTCTAGTCCTTGTTCACCATCAAAGGCCAGATCTTAATGTTATTGTTACCCTAGGAAGCTTCTTAGGCTGAGAAAGCAGTTGCTGAAACCTTCTCAAGAAAGCTCCTTAGGGTCAGCTTTTAGGTGTGCTAACAATAGCCACAACTGAAACAGTGAAGTGGAAACAATGGAGTCGCCATAGTGGAGTCGCCAGGTGCACAGTAGCAATATTGAAGGGCTCTGATGTCTGATGCACCTTCAGAATCAGAGGCTCAATGTTGTTATGCCTAGGGAAAATCTTCAACTTCGTCCCTGGAAATGGTGCCAAAAATGTTGGTGTTGGAAGTCACTCCTGGATTGCTTGCAGGAGCAGAGCCCAACACCCATCATCTTTTATGTCACGATAGTTTTAATGGGTGATCAAATGGGTAGTGACTCAGGAAGATATCTCTCTAACTCAGGAACTGAGTCTAGTGTGTAAGGAACAAAGGAGGTCTTGATCTAACTTCAGTCAGTGAGTTGATTAAAAGATGAGCAGGTGGAAGACTTGGTAAGAAGAGTGAGCAAACTGCCTCGTGCAACAGGATTTTCAGCAGTTTGTAGAAGAAAGACTCTGAATGCAAGATCCTCTTGGTTCAGGGTCTCAATAAACTGAAAGGGGGACTCGCCTGGACTCTCCAATTCCAAGTCACTCAGTGCTAAGAAAATCACAAGGACCGATTAGAAACAAGAAAACTATTACAATGATCCAATCTACATCATCCTATAATAGTTACAACTCGATTGGATTCTCCAATTCCGAGCTACTCTAACACAGTGTAAACAAAGACGTGAAAGAAACTGACATCCATAAGGCAAGAAGTCTCAAGAGTCCATGCATAACCAGAATAATAGTGCTTCATTAAAGCTTTACAACTGGGAGCCTCGCTCAACCATCAATCCTTACAAAAATGGTGAAAACGCCTACATATACTCAAAATAACAACATCAGCAAAAACAAGACGCTGCATTAAAAACATTGTGTCTGCATGTCTTCTGACAGTATGCGCATGCAGAATCTGACTGATCATGCACCCAAGATAGACGATATCAGATTTTGGACTGTCCTGTTGCAGATGAATCGACCGGCTTTGGTCCTTTGCTGGACTTTCTTTTTATGGCAGAGATGATGCCCAAACACCAGCAACAACCATAATAACTACTTTCTTGGGACTAGGGATAGCCTCGGTCAACCCTACCCTCTAGGACGTGGAGGTCTCCTAATGGTGCCACTTGGATTAGCTGAATGGTCTCTCTTTGGATGCTGCTTCATTGGACTGTTGTGTAGGACCCCTATGGTGGATGTAAAAAAGGGTATGATGGGAGTGATGGCATCAACACGGTGGAGGCGATGGAGAGGAAACAAGAGCAGTGACATAAGCTGAGTAGTGCCATGCGATCTGAAAAGGAAAGAGGAGGAAGGTGTGTGGAATGCAGGGGTACACGTGGACACGGATTTAAAGGAATGATCATATAGGTGGAGGTGACTGGGAGTGAGAGGAACAGATGGCAGGAGGCAAGAGGGCGATGAGCTGAGGAGGGGCCATGTGGATGGAAAGAGGGAAGTTGGATAGATGACGGGGGAAGAGGGTGGTGGTAGGTGGAGAATGAGTGGAAATGGGGAGGACAACTAAGACAGTGACATGATAGGAAGGGGGGCCTGCTAGAGTGAAATTCCATTCTGGACCCCCCCCTCCATTAATGGCAGAATCGATGGGGGGGTCCGGAATTCAATACAGACCGTAGATATAAGCGCCAAGACTTGGGCCATCCAGATGCACTCATACATTATCTCCAATTCTGGAACCCCCCCCCTCTCATTAAATCCATAATGACAGAGGGGGTGTGGAATGGAACCTCATCCGTGAATTTGAGTGCCTGGATTACGACCGTCTAGATCTACGCCCTCTTTAAATTAAATTTTCTCGAGCCTTGCTGATGGATGAATAGCTGAGATGACCTCGACGCTTTCAACATGAAAATCCCAAAGGGCCCCACTCATGGCTCAACTATTATGCCGTGTGTCCTTCAGATGGAAGGTCCCGATTCTTTCATGATTTTTGGCACCAGGGGTTCATGATGCAACATTTCTCAAACTCCGGATTGACCAAACCGTGAATCATGAATGTACGTCATGTGTTCTCCAGAGGAAAAATTGAGATGGCATTTGATGTTAGAAGAGGGATGCCTCCATTATTAGGCTCGCTTGATGTGACCGGGTGCTAGGACCATAGGCTCAGCTTCAAAGGCGCTTATCGACATTCCGGGGTTTGGGGTTTCAAGATGTAGAATGGCATGAAACCCTCACCCTTCGAACTCCCGAATGTCGAAAAGTCAACGTGACTAGATCTCGCGCCACGCGTCCTTTGGATGGATGACTGATATCCTTTCCTGCATGAAATATAGATGCTAACTATCGTGATAATCCCGGTGCAACTCTGCTAACCACGATTTCCTGCCATCCGTCAATCTTCTTTTATAGATGAATCTGGGCCGTTGACAATGTAATTTTGCCCGCTCACTTGATTTTTAGCCTGAAATGGGGCTTTACGTGCTACGCTTGGGAATTTTTCGTGCAACCTAAAGGCCTGGATGCTCTTAGGCCCAAGACAAGAAATGTCGCTAATAGTATGGACATGCCACGTCAACATCCATATGAACTGTACAGTCAACACATTTTTTTTTTGCCTGTTTGACGAATCAAACAGATCGTGATATCTCACTCATACGACATCTGTTTGAACCCAAACAAGTTGTGTTTGGTTTGTGACAATGAGGGCTATGTACCTGTTTGTTTTGAGGCAATTATGAGAACTTTGATTTTTGAGCTAAATTTTGACCCCTGGTCCAGATTCTGATCATGCCTTCCCACTGAAAGGATTTTGGACCCAAAAAAGCTTATGATTATCTATCTGAGCTTCAATACTCTTCTGCTTTCAATTTCTATCAGTTTATTCTACTTGAAAAGTCTTTTTGACAATCACCTGGATACTTTGACATGCCTTGCACTGCAACTGGCTATGTACCTCAACCACTGTTATTTGGCTGCTACTGACCCACTGTTCTCTTTGTGCTCAGAAGACTGCCAACCTTCCCACTGAAAATCAAGTCCCTCTTTTGAACTCTTTGACATCAACACAATCCGCTCTCCAATGGCTGCAAAAACTTTCCTGCGACATCTTGTCACAAACCAAGAAAACCATCAATCTTGAAAACAAATTTATATAAGACTGAAAATGATGCCAACAAAGTTTTTTTTCTCTTCAAGAAAATGGTTGCATCTTGTACTTCATCAAAGCACATTGCGTTTTCCTGCATCTTTGTGTTTTCAAAATCGACTTACAAGCCAACAAACACCATCGACTAAACACAAGTCGAAAAACATGATCAACACAACATAGTCATCAAGACAACATCGACACAAGTCGAGACTCATTTGAAACATATCGACCTTCCCAAAATGACAATTTGACATTCATGATATACAATCATATTACAATCATGAGTCATTCATGATGAACTATCACCAGGTTCACTGCTTACACATACACAAAAACAAATGCATGTGCATAGCTCTTCAACTCTCCTTCAAGTACAGACATAAGTACATAAACCTGAAACATGTGGGTACATAAGAGCTGAATATGAAAAAGATATATGGCTATAGCAAGTGAGCATCATACCCCTCTTTTACATCCTCCTGGTGAAGTTGTGCAACAAACAAGAATGCCTTCAAACGAATTGCATTCACATGCAACTTGCATCATACAAGTTGTGATAAACTACTGCAATTTGTCATACTCTCAACATAAATGCATACATAAGGTTGAAATGTACATCTACAATAGAAAATGCAAGCCTTACTTGCTCAAGAAATCCAACCATTTCTTACCAATCCAACTCAATGGTGAATTCTTCTGTTGAAAATCGTCCTCTTGTGAATCATCTTGACTCACATCAATGATGGAATGTCCTCTTCCATTCTTTTCAATCTCTTTATCCATCTGCTTCTTGTGTTGTGGATGAGTTGTTGGATGCAATGTCCAACATTGGTCAATGAGATGACCCCTCTTCTGACAATGAGTGCAAATCTTTTGCATCCTCTTTTCAAGTTGTCTTTGCTTGTAAAGTTTCCTGAAAGTGGTCATTCTTTTCCAACATTTTGAAACATGATGGTTATATAAACCACAATATGTACATGGATTTTTTCTTCCATTTTTACATGCAAATTTATCATGCTTAACATAATCAAAAACAACTGAATGATAGGCATAATTATACCTTGAACATTCACCTTTATCGCCTCTTTGAGGAGGTGAATTTGAAGAGTTACAAGCTCTCCTTTGAAGACCAACAAAAATGTTCTTGTTCACATGGCTTTCATAACTTTCTTGTTTCACACATTTGCATTCATCTTGAACAAACTCTTTGCATGTTTGAGGGATTGAACTTGAAAAAAAATAAAATCTTGGAACTTTTTCCCTTGTCTCCTCAACTTTGGAATTTGCTCCATCTTTTTGGTCATATCCAAGACCACAATACTTGGGCCTCTCTTCAACAACAATAGGCTCAAGAATGCCTTATGCATTCTTTCCTAACCCTCTACCTTCATAGCCCATTTTTAACAATAACTTGGACCCTATTCCTCTAGTGTGATTTTCAAAAGCACCAAAGAATTCATCTTGAGAGGAATTTGAAAATAAACTAACATTACATACCTCATGCTCATGCATGTACTTGGTAAGGGTTTCCTTTGCCTCATGGAGTTGAGTCTCCATCTCATGCAACTTTTCAAGAAGTTGGTCTTTCTCCTCCTTCATGGCCATCAACTACTCTTGAAGGGCAATGCTCTCTTCTCTATCTTCCCACAACTCTTGTACCATATCTCTCATGGTTACAAACTCCTTCAACATCTCTTTGTCAAAGAACTTGGATAATGAATATGTATGATAACTATCAATGTTTGAGGCTTTCTCCATCCTTGCAAGATATCAACTTCAACACAAAACTTGGACAATAATACCAACAACTAAATCTCTAGCTATCAATGCCAATCACATGAGCAAAAACTATGCTCTGATACCACCTGATCTGAAAATAGTGGGCTGACTTGTTATGCTATGCAAGCACCCTCTACTTCATTTAAAAAAACTTTTCAAGACCTTGCTCAGTGTCTTAGTTATGCAAGATAGATTATGTGCCAAGTTTATGCTTCTTTTAAATGTTTATGTGTGAGTTCTTTGCAAGATTAAATATGTTGTTTTCATAAATACACCAGCAAAAATAACTTGTAGCAAATAATAACCAACAAACACTCACAACAAGAACAACATGATAAAGGAGTTCACCCCTCTCTGGGCTACATCTCCTTGAGCCTCCATCAATGGACTTGGCTCTTTGGGATTAATTTGTCAAAGATTATTTTACAAGCTGCTGATAAACTCCAATGGAAATACTGACTGTACTATTGGGTTTAGAATACATAAAAACCCCAAAAATGACTAATAGAACTCTGAAAACAGATCATGGCTCATCCAGACATGACCTCTTCTACATGTGGCCTTGACCTTCCCTGAGCTTCCTTGTGGAAAAAACACCTGTAAAATTCCTCAAATGCCTCTGAAACCTATCCCAATGTGTTTAGAGAATAACAATTAGCCAAAAATGACTATTCAGTCACAGAAAACAGACTTGGGCTCATCTGAGAATGACCTCAATCAATGAGGGATTCAAGCTCCCTATAGCTCTTTGAAACTTCAATGGTGAAAAACCTGCAAAAGAACTCTTCAAATGGATTTGAAAAGAGTGCCAATGGATTCAGAACGTCCAAAAACCCCTAGCAAGGCTTTTTTGATACCTCATTTAGCCAAAAAATGAAGAAGATAGGCCTCCTGCCATTTCCCTCCTTCAAGCTTGTTGTCTTTGGTTTGGAAAAACGCACCTCTGTGTGCCCAACCTAGCACACATGCTCAATCTCATGCTAAAAGATAGCACTGGGCGCAACCGCAAAACGGGAGAAACTGTAGGACAATTAGGGTGCGCCTAGCCCCTAACCACCAAAACCGTGGGCATATGGGTCACCATGTGACCTCGTTTCCTACACAAAAAGGGCCATGTTTCAAGGGTGAATGGATAAACTAAAAGTGTCGGGTGTATGGTTGTGTAACCATTTGAAAATCCAAATCTCGTGTGCGCAAAGATAAGCACCGTTTGCAAACAAAATCGTGTGTAGAATGGTCACATGGTAGTGTGTGCGACTGGGGGCTAGACTCCGTTTAAAATACGTGCGCTTGAATGTATAACCACTGATCACATATGTGAACACCGAAACCACGGGCTGGGGCTAAGCCCCAGCCCGACCCCCATGCCAAAATACACTAATTCAAACTTAAATAAATTCAAACACATAAATATATGAAGTAACATAGTGTGGTGCATTGATTGGTCGGACTTTGTCAAATCTTTGGTGTGTATTGGAGGTCCAGGGTTCAATCCCTATGGACCCCATAAACATTTAAAACCAACAACCATTACCAAAAAATGGGGTGCCACGTGGCAGTCCAGGACTGGGCCACGTGGCACCAAACCATTGGACAAAAAGGCACCACGTGTCTCATCATGATTCACCCAACTACCAACTTATCACATGCCACGTGTCATACAACTTTTCCACATCATCGTATGGACATGCCACATCAGCATCTGTACGGACTGTACAGACTGTACAGTCGGCACATTTTTTTTTTGCCTGTTTGACGAATCAAATAGATCGTGATATCTCACTCATCTGACGTCCGTTTGAACCCAAATGAGTTGCGTTGGGTTCGTGATGACAAGGGATACACACCTGTTTGTTTTGAGGCAATTCCGAGAAATTTGTTTTTTGAGCTAAATTTTGACCCCTAGTCGAGATTCTGATCATAAAGGGTATCATGTATGCATTGTCCCTTCGAATTGCAAAAATATGGAAAGGAATGTTTTCTCATAAGACAGGTGCTGCTATTTCTTGAGCGTGCATGACATCATATCCATTATTATTCTTATTATAATGTGTGGTTTCTCTCCTCTTCTTCTTCTTCAAAGAGTTGGCAACGTTCTGGTAAGCCCACTTGTTATCAGTTCTATGCTTCCGCAAGGAATCTCATGAAAGATCACACTTAATTCCAAAGAAGGTGTTGATATGGTGGTGTCTTTTTTGAATCCCGCTGCTACTCATGAAGGCGCCCTTCTGGTATGTGATAGGGGACATCTTTATAGTCGTCCTACTTCCACCTATTTGCTTAATCATGGCTTCCAAGATTTCAAGGGTGAATCAACATCTATTTTCGAATAATACAATGAGATTATATACCAGATCCACAACGGATGTGTCCCAATAGTTGGTAAGAAGGTTAATTTATGTTTCAAATGCACCATCTTGGTGAGACATAGCATATAAAATGGCTATAATGGAAGGTAGACAACAATAGAAAATAATGTCAATCATACATGCCATTGTAACACAAAATATAAAAAAAAATGCATCAAATGCTAGAAACACGATACAAAGACAGTAAATCCATGGAGCATCCTTTGCAAGATATTTCCCACCAACAAATCTCTTCACAGATGAAAACATTGTCTGCATAGATTCTGTTCGCTTTGATATACTTTTTCGTTCTTCTGTCTTGTGGTGGCCTGTCTCTACCTCTTGAAGGGGGCTTTATATTCATTATGGTAAGGCATGAAAACATAGCCTTTAACCAATTCTATCATTCAACAATATACATAAACACTACAATGAAGTCTCCATCACATCAAATTCATTGAAATGACATCCACACAGTCACCCAAAAATCTTCTCATAGAAAGGCTCGTGAAGATCAGCAAGAGGCACAGGTATATCATGTTTTTAAATTTTGAGAAGTCAAAAATCCCATTGGAGTCGGAATCATATGCACATCCTCTGGCAGTTCACCAACTCTTCCCCTTGAATGAATCCCAAATTACACATCACATGTTGAAGCTCTATTGAGGATATGAATCCGTCATTATTCATATCGTAGACCCCATTTATCAATCGTTACTGAGTAATTCATCCTCTGATTTAGATAGGAAGTTATTAGGATCATATCCCAACCAACCCAGCGTTGAAAACTCTCGTGCCCTCGGGACAGACTTGTAACCCCATTTCCAATCACAATCCTTGACATGGAGGCTGACGATTTGGAAATAAGATTTCCAATATGGAAGTAGATTGTTACAAATCAAATTGATATAGTCAAATTGGATTTAGACTCACAACCTTCGGCAGAAAAATCTATGTATTTAGTTGAACGTACAAGTGGATCTCATATCGCTGAAATTGCGTTAAATAATGTTCATTCATTGTTGGAGCTCGTGATCACTAAAAATAAGTAACCTCCTCCATCTTTGCGTTAACAAATAATTACTAGAGAACTCAGTCGTAGGCATAGAATGTTGAGATTCCTCCTGAGTGCCGTAATTATATGCTTAGGATCTTGGACTTTCGCTCTGCTACTTTTCGCTTGACATTTTCTTTGTTTTTTTTTTTTTGTTTTTTTTTTTTATACTATCTGTAGAAAAAATTGAATACAACAAATGTGCTCATAATGAATACCAGTAGCAAATCCAACTGACTAAGTTCCAGTTCCATGTGAAAAAACTCCAGCAAATACCGTGAGTGAGGCATCAATTCCAAGTACAATAAAAACAGATGCATTCGAGAGAACTTGAAAGGATAAGTCTGTTTCTTAGTGAGTGGAAACGACATCACCAGTTACATAGTAAGTATCATATCCCATAGAAAATCAAGAGCGAAGGAAGCAGTTTACCCCCTCCACAAAGCATCTAATACTGGGCACATAGGTAGAGGTAGTTATATGGAAAATATTTGGCTTGGTATAATAGATTTAAAATTCTCAAATTGCATATTTATTCGATCAAACTTATGGAGTGGTTTATGTGCATTCATGATATTTTGTTTGTAGGGTTATTTCTAACAGGACAAGGGGCGAGAGCAAGAACATGGCACGCAAGCCAAAAATAAACCAGTCTGAAGTTTAAAAATGAGAAGAGTGAGGTCATGACACTTGTTTCAATTGTTGTTTTAGCTTGGACTTTCAGCGTAAAAAAACAACTCTTATCTTGCAGGAATTGCAGACCTTATTCATTTATATTATTATTTATTTTTATTTTTATTTTTTAATGCACTTACTGTTTTATTGTTTTGATTTGCAGAGGGAAGCACAAACATGTATTTTATTTATGTGTTTACTTTTCTATTAAAAAAAAAATTGATTTTGCAAACTTTATTAAAAATTTGTGAGCAAATGGAAACAAGTCGTAGATGGAAAGACAGATTAGGAAAAAAAATTCGTCAATCAATTAGTCTTCCTGAAATCAATCATTCATCCTACTTTTTTATCCTCGTGATGTCACAAAGTGCAGAGGAGAGAATACTTATTCTAACAAAAAAACAAAAACTTGAAAATAAAATCGTACCTACACTACACTAATTAAAAATGAGAGATTAGTTACGTGTAGTCAAATATCCAATGTAGCCATGCAAGCAACAGTAATAATAATATGTTGTCTTTTAATTTCACTAGTGAAAACTGGAAATAAGTACGAACATGTGAAATTAGCTGTTGAAACTATGAATTAAAAAAGTAAAAAGAAAAACTAAATGTATCTAGCCTAGTACTTGCTTGAAACCATCGTTCAATAAGGCTTTCATAGGTGTGTTGTTCCTCACTCAGATGATGTTGTAACTCCTCTTCATTTCCCTCTATCTCCTTTTTGATAAATTGTCCATCATCGAATGCATAAGAGTCTTCAGATGTTTGATCTTCAATTGTTTCTGGAGGAGCATTTGAATCTTTGATCCTTGTCAAGATCTCCTCTTCATGGGGAGAGGAAATATCAACATCTTCCAGGATTTGAGTGAGTATTTCCAAGATGACATTCATTGTTATATTATGTTAGAAAAAAAGGATTCTTACAGCACCCAAAACTGAAATCTAAATGGAAAAAAAAAAAAAAAACTTAAATAAAAGAACTCTTACTGAAACGAAAAAAAATTACTCTTCACAGTTGCGGAAATTAAAACATTCTTGATAGTTGGTAGGGACAGTGGGGAGTCTCCTCTCACGAGCTTCTATGACCCTCAGAACCAACACATGTAGATCACACTTGCAGAATCTAAACATTCTTGCATAAATTGAAATTTGTAGAAATTGAAACTACTTTTACCTAGTTGGTAGGGAGAATATGAGGAGTCTCCTCTCACAAGATTCTATGACCCCTTACCAAAACATCTAGATCAAACTTGCATGAATTAAACACTCTTGCATAAATTGAAATTTGCAGAAATTGAAACTAATTTTACCTATTTGGTAGGGAGAACATGAGGAGTCTCCTCTCATGGGATTCTATGACCCCTTACCAATACGTCTAGATCACACTTGCATGAATTTAAATGAAAAGGAAACTAATACCTCAATCCATCATGCTTCCCTGAAAACCACACCGAAATGTTGGTCTCTAAAGATGTCCTAAAAAAAACCTCTACGCATCAGCCAAAGGTAGGCGCTGGCACAAGCATTTTACTTATTTCCTACGTAGGTTCTTACCTTTTGTTTTCAATACCCAGCCTCCAGAGATGCAACACCTGTAAAGGAACAACAATTGTAAAGGGAATGGAATTTGTTCTATTCAAATGAATGACACTTCCTGTAAAGGGAGCAACAAGGGGATAATAGTCATTACATTGAGCCGAAATAATGTTGAATTAATTGCATTGTAGTACTTGCCCAACTATTTAATTTGTCAACCTGGGGTTTATAAACTGACGAAGCACATGCAAAGTATATGCAAGATTGAAGCGAAACTAATCTAATCTAATGTTTAAGCTACGAATGAAATAGAATAATTAATCTAACAAACAAATGAAATATATTCATTAATCTAACACATGACTGAAATAGAATCATTAATCTAACAAACGAATGAAATGGAATCATTAATCTAACACACGACTGAAATTGAATCATTAAGCTAATGCAAGAAATTGAAACACATGACTGAAATTGAATTGCCTAAATGAAATTAATCTAGGAATGGGAAATTGCTTGAAGGAAATTAATCTAGGAATGGAGAACTACATGAAGGAAAAGAAAATACAACATGTGAAGAGTTGAATGGCACAAAAACATATGACAACTCTCACCAATGAAGCAATCTTATATTACAATAATCAAATCAATCTTCATAAAAGAATAATGAAAGCATGAAAACCAAAACCATGAATTAAAGCTAAGAATCCCTTTCTCTTTTGAATCTTGATGACTACCATTAATGACTACTCTAATAACTCTAATTACATCCTAATTACCCCCTCATGAAGAGAGAGAACTCTCTTTTATACATGATATCCTTGAAGATAAGATAACCATCTCATAATTACAGATTCACTTTTCTCTCAACCATTTTCTCATTATTACAAAATATAATCCCTTCAAATCCTCACACATATCTCTCATATATCTTGGATAAAATATTCGAACCAAATCTCCATGATCTTCTCCTTGGAATGGGCTTGAATTATCTCCTCAAATCTTGAAATGGTGGAGGAAGTATTCGAGAACTCCTTTTGAATTAATCCTTCTCATATTCCTACACATTATAAAGCTCACACATTTTTGATATATATATATGAAAACATGTTGACTTTCTAACATTTAATCACAAATTCCTTTTAAATAGTAAAATGAATAAAGTGGAGAATAATAAGGTGAAACCCAAGTATATTTATGAAAATTATATCATGAAAGGTTAATGGGGCGATGAAATGTGAAGAGTGATGAAGGGAAAGGTGGATAAAAATAGGACATTTATGAGCCCCAATAGATGGCTCAATTTCGATCACAATCATCGTCCTCGATGATTCAGTTGCAATAAAGTTCTAAAGGGAAAGAAAAATGTGAAGAAGTATGTTTTACCACATGTAGAATAGAAGGTTATCATAAGAATGATTGTCAAGATTTTAGGCATTATTTGGCTACAGGAGTTATGAAACCATTAGGTATATGGTGTGATATTTACAATATGACAGGCCATCACTCTACTGCTTTTCCATTGATGCAAAAATATTAGAGCACTGTTAGAAACTTTATTTGCAATTTTTTTAAGTAAGTAGGACATGACAAGAAGGAGTGTTGTGCATTTGATTTGATGAGGGAGCACATCATAGATGCATATAGAGTTCAAGGAGAAGAATCAAAAGGGGGAGATCCACAGTATAATACACCCATAGGTTATAATCAAGGAGGAAGAGTAGGATTCAGAGGTCACGAAAGAGGAGGATTGGACAAAGGAAGAGAACCAATTATATGTTATAACTATAATCAACCTAAACATTTGGAATGAGATTGTTTGAATCCATGCACAACATGCACATATTGCTGAAATCTATACCATGTGATGGAGGATTTCCCATAGCTGATTGCAAAATGGTAAGAAAAGAGGAACCTGAATGTACAAAATATAGTAGTAGAGGAACGTGACAAACAATCTAAGATATCATCTATTATGCATGGAGGAACAAGAATTAGAGCTGATGTGACAACTCAAGGGAATAGGAGCCACCAGTGGGTCAAGAAAGAATTTGAACATCTGAAAAGAGAAAGAGACTTATAAGCAAGTGAGGAAGGAGCTGATAGAAATATAATGGATAACATCTACTTCAACTGCACCACCTTTATATGGCAGGCCGCCAGTGTATGATGTGCCTCTAGTTTATGACCATTCAAAAAGGAAAATTGAGAAGGTAAGTAATTTGAAAAGTTTCTTAAGAAGTTGTGTAGAATTAATGAAAGATGAATCTTCTTTGAGTATGTTGTGTGGAATGATTGATCATTGCACAAAAGAAAAATAGATACATGTTGCACACTGAGCAGTTAACCAGGTGCACTGCAAGAAAAGAACGAGTAGGGATTTCTGACTTAATGCAAAGATAGGGGATTATGACATGGAAAATATTATTTTGGATCTAGGGTCTGATGTGAATGTCATTTTCATGCAGACCTGGGAAATTTGCAAATACCTAAAACTGAAGGAGATCATGTAGTAGAGGGACCAGAGATTGAATCTGCTATGTATGAAAAGCCACTGAAAACATGTAAATTGAATACTATAACACAAGATAAGCCCAAGTTTATGAACATAGGAGACTACTGGAGTGAGGAAATAGTTGAGAATATTATTGACTTACTGTGAAAGTATCAAGAATTTTTTCCAACTACTTTTTCAGAGATGAAATGGATTGTTGGGGAGTTTGGATATATGAAGATTCCATTGAATCCATATGCCAAACTTGTGAGACAGAGACCCTACAAATTGAATCTAGTGTATAAGAAAAAGGTAAAAGATAAGATAGATAGGATGCTAGAGGTAGGAATTATTGAACATGATGAAGAATAAAAATGGATCATCCCCATGATGGTTTAGGAAAATAAGATAGGGGGAATCAAAATTTGTGTAGATTTGAGGAAATTGAATGATTCCTATTTACATGATCCATTTCCTACACTATTCACAGATGAAGTTTTGGACAATGTAGAAGGTCAAGAATCTTATTCATTCACTAATGGATTTTAGGGATATCATCAGATCAACATTGTGTGGGAGGACAGACATAAGACCACCTTTGTGATAGAATGGGTATCTTACCATTACATAGTTATGTCGTTTGGGTTTAAAAATGCACCAACAATATTTTCCAAAGTAAATGTTGCTTCTTTTAAAAAATTTATTCATAAGTTCTTAGAAGTGTACTTAGATTATTGGACAGTATTTAGTCTATTGAAAGATAATGTTAAAACCCTACACTTAATGTGGTGACGACCTCCCCCTTATCTCCTGCTAATGAGGGGCCCATCACGATCTCCTGGTCTAGGATCATTCAAGTCATTGATTCAAATGACTCATTGGGATCCTAATGGAACTGATTTAACTTGACACATGCCCTTTTTCACTCTCTCGACCCCCGTGATGTGGCACCTGTGGACCCTCTCCTTAGCACTTTTTAGTTCTTGTGTCAACGACCCTAACTCTTGATGCTAGGCTCCTCTCTTGATGTGACCACAGACTTTGACCGTGACCAACTCCCTTCGCGAACCCGCACTTTGGGACTTTTGTGAGCTATTTCCTCCTTTTTCTGATTTTTGAATCGGTGAATCCTTCGAGACCAGATCTATGGTCCACATTTTCCTCACGATCAAAGTTTGTGATCGAATCATGAGTTTGGACTTCATGAGTCCTCACTTCTCTTGACTCTGCTTTCTTCGATCATGAATCAGTGATGTGATGATCCATTTTTATGTGTCCTTCCAGATCCAATAGCCTGGGTTTGAAATCACTCTTCTCGACTTCATGAAGATCATAGGCTTACTCCTGACAAACCCTTCGAAGCTCCTCCTCCCAAAATTCTCCTTCTTATGCCACCTATCTTCTCCTCAACGATGGATGACTTCTCTGTCTTTGGGACTTCTGTAATTCCTCGGCTTCTTTTCACACTTAGAACAATTTCTCCTTTCTTGACTTAGGTTTTTGTCGAAGGTTTTTTGCACTCCTTACAAAAATATGTGTAATTCTTCTCTGACTTTGCTTGGCTTGAAAACCTCCAAGGTTCCCAGTTCCTCTACGAGCTTCTCGTGCCCTCCTGGCAATTTCTTTCTCTGCTTCCTGATATTATAAGGTGGACTCTCAACACCTTAGGTGCACTCCTTTCACATGGATCAGTTCTTCGACGACTTCTCTCTCAGCCTTATGGAAAGGTTTAAGGTATCTCCTTTCCTTTGTCGATGCACTTCTTGCAAAGACTTCCTTCACAAAAATGTTCAATAATTCTAGGATTCTTCCACACCTTCCCCCATGTAGTTCTTGGGTATGCTCACACAAGCTCGATGCCCTCCTGGTAGAGTATTCTAGAGTGTTCAACAACTCTGAACTATGACTCTCTCCACACAGTCCTTATTTTCAAGGGACTTAACCACCTTGAAATATCTCCTTGAGTCTGTAAATTAATCTGGTGTGTCCTCCTAGAAACTTCTTTTCTGAATCCACTGAGTTCAGATACACACTTCTTGCATCATCTTATAGAGGTTCCCATCTCTGTCACACACTCCTTGCACTTAGCATAGAGTTCCAGACTTAAATTAACACACTCACGGATAGAAAGCTATATCTCTATCCCTGTAGATGACTTCTAACATTCATCTACAATTCACTAACATGTAATAGAAATTCATAACATAGCACCCATTGAACATAAATGTTAAACAGAAAAAACTGTCATTTTTTAATTAATGGTGGAATGCTAGATTAAAATGGTGGAGTCTGAGATGCAACTGAGTATTGACTCTCATCAACCTCTTATTGTTTAACTATCATCTAATAGTTCACAACCTAACCTCTACTTTTCTTACAATACAAAGGTTTATACAAGAGGGCTCAATGAGTTCCCCTCGAAAGATAACTAATGGTGTCAAATCACCATCCCTAATGCTTATTGAAAGGAAAAATTACAATGATGGAAATTATGCTCCAAATCAGATGCAGATCCATTTTGTCGTCAGCCTATTAATGGAGACCTTATATCTAGCTTGTGAAAAAACATGATTTGTCTCTTCTATCTTATCTTCAATTAATGCATGGATCACGCATTGGATTCTCACAGCAAAAAATGAGAGGGAGACACCTCTCCTTCCTTGAATGCACACCACATGTGTTAATTAGTTGGCATGTCCTGAGATGGTGCAATGCTCCTGCATCATATTCCATAGTGGAAAAACTCATGAACTCCTGCTCATGAGCTCTCCAACATGGATGAAATCCACCTAGATCCCAAATTTTCTCCTGGAGATGCCTCTCAGCTCCTCTTCTTTTCCACTTTTGCTCTTGCATCATCCTCGTTTCTTGTGTAGGTTTCTTCTCATCCATCCTCCTCTTGATGACCAATTTCTCTACTGAATATGACATCATATTTCTTATCTGCTCGATCACCTCATATAGCTTCTCCCTTGGTGTTAGACATGATTTTGGTCATCCTGGTGGTGTATTAACAATGGTGTTTTCAGGCTCCCAACAAGGAATTTTTGCCTGAGAAAAGTGGATCTTCTCTCCTTCCAAAAACACATTTTCAAACTGAGTTCGCAGGCTGCATATGGCCTAGGGTGAGAGAATGCCTCATTCTCGCAGACCACCTTCATCTAGGGTGTGAACTTCTCACAGTTTTATCTATACATAGGGTGCAAACCTGTTTTCAAGATTGGAAAAGAGAAGAGGTCTCGAGGGTTCTAGAAGGGAATATTCTATAAAATGAGTTGGAATTCATATGGTTGTCATTTTACTGACTTCTCATATTTTATGGGATCATCCTCATCCATGTAACCATCTCTCCTTCTCCTATATATTGAAAGGATTCTCATGGAAAAGGTTAAGCAAGATTAATTGAAGAATTGGTGAAGGAATTGTGTGAAGAACCCTGCTTAGACAGAAGCTTGGAGACTCTAACTGGTCTATCAAGAGGAATTGGATCTTCTTCATACAAGTATGGAGCAAGTGTGTGTGTTGGAACCAAGGGTCACTGAAAGGAAGCTTGCGAAATCAAGGCGATCAGGTTGCATCTTCTACTTTCAATTAATATGATACAACGACATGTCCCTTTCCCATAAAGTCATTCTCACTTTATTGTGTAATTCCTTGATCATATGCATAAGTTGATGTTGAATACATTGAGCTATATTTACTTTGGTTGGTTTGTGTTGTCTTGGACTTGACCTCACAAGAGCACCAGAGCAAAGTGGGAGAAACAGAGACTTAAGGAAGCGATATAAAGGTATGTCACTTGTTCCTCCTTATTAGCAAATTTGATGATTGAAACTTAGGGAAAGAGTCATGTCATGTCCTATTTTGTTCTAGATCTAGGTGGATCTAGGGAGATTTGTTAGTGTCTACACCTACCGATTAGTCCGATGACACTTGGCTAGTTCTTCTATCGCAAACTAACTCATTGCACTCACTTCTTGTCAATGGGAAAATCACACTGAATTCCCAAGATATCTTATTCTTTTGTGGACTTAGCTTGCCACTCTGTTACATCCTCCACTTCTGCAATCTTGATACTGAACTTTCATTCAACTGCTCCCCCTGAAAAATTGATTCCTATATATTTTTCGGATGGTTTTGTTCCAGCTTACCCCAACTCCTTCTCATGCTGCTATATTCCTTCATATGCTTCCGACTTAGACTATTGGATATGCATTCATTTCATTTCCACTCTCCTCTCAAGAGCTTCCAATTCTTCAAACAGACCAACATGGTCTATGCTATCTGCTTCCTCTTCTACTACAAACTCTAGTGATGCATTCATCTCCTGTCCAACTTCCTAGATGAAAACGTCAAGTGATCCTACTAAATTCTCTTATTCTTCCATTGGGACAGACCTCATTATATGTTCCTTCTCCTCCTTCAGAGTCTCTTCTTGTTGTCTCCCTATCACCTCTACAAAATTTGTGCTAGCCTCTCCTTGGTCGCTTGGTAGAAATATCTGAACTCCCTGATGATCAGAACGTCCCTCTGACCCTTCTCCTTTTTTGTGATGAGAGTTTCTAACTTGTCATCATCTTCATTCATGCGGTTCAGAGTTCTTCATGAATATCCATCTGAGTGGGGTTCCTCTTCCACCTCCTCATCCATCAATGAACTCTCAGCTGAGGTCACCTCTTCTCCCTTGCCCACCTGGAAATCTAGGATGTCTCTTCTTCCCAGCTGGCATTTTATGAGATTCACTGATCCCTTCTCATTTCCCACCTGGAAATCTATGAGACTCCTTCTAGATATGTTTCTCTCATGACTAATATTTTCATCATGCCTCAACCACCTGTTTAACATCTATTTTTTCCTTCTAGAAAACAACTTCTAAACAGGCCACCTGACTATCCTCTTCAAAGGAAATTCATACCTCCAGTGCACCTTTGACTCCTACTTCATATTGAATGAAAGCTTCTCTATCTACACATGTATTTCACTGAGATCCTTATCCATCTCTGCTCTTCTTTTCAGTAAGTGGACTCTTTCTTGTTCTCATTTGCAACATTTGATGACCATATTGCTTTGTCTACAACCCACTCAGTTGCTTTATCATATGTTGCACACCTTGCAATAGTTCCAACAGAGCATCACACCCTGCCTCCCCGACTTACAGAAATCAATCTTGCACTGGTTCCTTTGTCTCTTTCCCTTCGCTGAGAGAAATCATGCTCTAATACAACTTGGTATTAGAGTATCTCCTTCATTTCCCTTCTCCCACACTCTTCAAATGAACTCAAGCTCTGATACCACTTGGTGATGGCCTCCCCCTTCTCTCTTTCCCATGAGGGGTCATCTTGACATCCCAGTCTAGAATCGTTCAATTCGTCGAGTTGAATCACTTGTTGGGCTCCCGATGGAACTAATTTAAATTGATATAGGCCCTTTTTCACTCTCTTGTCCCTCGTAGTGTGACACCTGCAGACCCTCTCCTTAGTTCTTTTTAGTTCTTGCGCCGATGACCCTAACTCTCGATTCTAGGTTCCTCTTTTGATGTGACCACGGACTGCGACTGAAACCAACTCCCTTCTCAGCCCTGCACTTTGGGACTTTTCCAAGTTATTTCCTCCTATTTTCGATTTTCAAATCAACAAATTCTTCAGGACCAGATCTACAATCCACATTCTCATCATGATCAAAGGCTGTGATTGAATCGCAAGTTCAGATTTCGCAAGTCCTCACTTCTCTCGACTCTGCTTTCTCCAATCACAAATCAGTGATGCATTGATCCCTTGTCATGCGTCCTTCTAGATCCAATGGCCTAGGTTTGAAATCGCTCTTCTCAACTTTGCAAAGATCCTAGGCTTACTCCCAGTAAACCCTCTGAAGCTCCTCCTCCAGAACTTTTTGATCCTTTTCCACCTATCTTCTCCTCGATGATGGATGACTTCTCCATCTTTGGTACTTCTATAAGTCCTTGGATTCTTTGCACACTTAGCACAATTTCTCCTTTTTTGGCTTAGGTTGTTCTCTAAGGGTTTATGCACTCCTTGCAGAAATTTGTGCAATTATCCTCTGACTTTTCTTGGCTTCAAAACCTGCAAGGTTCCCAGTTCCTCTGTGAGCTTCTCATTCCCTCCTAGTAGTTTCTTTCTCTACTTCCTGAGCTTATAAGGTGGAATCTCAAAACCTTAGGTGCACTCCTTGCACTTGTCTCAATTCTTTGACGACTTCTCGCTCGACCTTAAGGAAAGGTTTAAGGCATCTCCTTTCCTTTGTCAATGTACTTCTTGCAAAGCCTTCCTTCACCAGAATGTTCAGTAATTATGGGATTCTTCTACACCTTCCCCCATGTAGTTCTTGGTTATGCTCACACAAGCTCGATTCCCTCATGGTAGAGTATTCTAGAGTGTTCAACAACTCTAAATTGTTCCTCTCTCTACACAGTCTTTATTTTAAAGGGACTTAACCACCTTGAAATTTCTCCCTAAGTCTATTAATTAATCTGGTGTGCCCTCCTAGAAAATTCTCTTCTGACTCCACTGAGTTCATATCCACACTCCTTGCGTCGGATTGAAGAGGTTCCCATCTCTGTCGCACACTCCTTGCACTTAGCCTAGAGTTCCATACTTAACTTAACACACTCGCGGATAGAAAACTATATCTCTATCCCTGCAGATGATTTCTAACATTCATCTACAATTCACTAACATGTAATATACATTCATAAAATATAACCTATTGAAAAGAAATGTAAAACTGGAAAAACTGTCATTTTTCTATTAATGGTGGAATGCCAAATTACAATAGTGGAGTCTGAGCTGCAACTGAGTCTCAGCTCTCATCAACCTCATATCATCTAACTATTATCTAATAGTTCACCACCTAACCTCTACTTTTCTTACAATACAAAAATTTATACAAGAGGGCTCAAGGAGCTTCCCTCTCAAGCTAACTAATGGTGTCAAATCACCATCCCTAATGCTTATTGAAAGGCCAAATTACAATGATGTCAATTCTTCTCCAAATCGGACATAGATCCATTTTGTTGTCAACCCATTAATGGTGACCTTATCTCTAGCTTGTGCGAAAGAACTATTTGGATCTTCCATCTTGTCTTCAATTAATGCTTGGATCACACCTTGGATTCTCGAGGAAAAAAATGAAAGTGTGGCATCTCTCCTTCCTTGACTATGCACCATGCGTGTGTTGATGGGTCTTAAATCCCTTGACTCAACAGTAGGAATAAAACCCGCCAGCAAGGCCCAATTAGACTCTACAGTGTTTAAGATGGAATGGTTCTCCAGATCTTGTGATCCGAACGATTTATTGATGGGATTTATGTTTTCTTGTGAAGGCTTTTCCTTTAGTTAAGACGATTATTTTTCTGTACTTCTCTTGGGTGGGGCTGGTATGAGAGATGCAAGCCAGTATAAACCAACTTGAAAAATAATAGGACAAAGTTTTAACTATTGGGAAGAGGTCAATCTTGGGATAACCCACTGCTCAAACATGAAAACATCGATTCTATGTCAAAGGGCCTAGTACTAATACATTAACCAAATAAGCATCCAATTATTGTCTGATAAAACTAATTAACATAAATAAAACACGTATGTAATGAATATCATGGTAAGAAAAATAATTCATCTACCATAACATTCATCACATAACAACACAATGATTTTACCTTCATCATTAAAGAAAATAACATCAAAACGTTGCACCAGATAACTTGACAACATAATCAATTGCTCTTACTCATTTACTGCATTATTCATGGAACAGGATAGGAAGTAATTCTTCTCCAACTCCAATCACATACATCTGATGAAAATATCTTGTCTTTGGTCCAGAAGGACTTCTCAATTTATATCAATCTCAAAATAGTTATCAACAAACAAAAAGAAACAATTTTTACAACAACCATCGACCTTGGACTAATTGGTCGGTGTCCTTATTTATAATATAAAATTGTACTGAAATTAATGGCTAAGTACCGTTTGAAACAAAGAAAAATCACCATATGGAATTATCATCTAACAGTTTCTTCAACAGTCCACCCGAGATGTTTCTTGAAAAGGGTGACTCATTTCATATTCAGACCAGTGGATAAATAACTCTTCATAAGTGTTGGCCCACAGAAATATGTGATGTTCCATTGGAGCCACATATATCCCCTTGATGTCTGTTGCATGTGCCTGGTACTTTGTTAGACTGAAGTTCAATTGCTGAAGCATGGTTCAAGCTTTGATCGGATGTTCTGTGAACTGTTGTACTTTCCTTGGCCTTGCATCGGTTATCTTTGCGAAATATTTGGTCCAAAGTGAGTCCTGTTTGGCATATAAATTGAACACTTCGATTAGGTCGATAAAATCATTGGGGGTGCCAAACTCGGGGAGCCCGATTTACTTCATTATTTTATTGATTTTATCCCAGTGCTTCTGGCATATGGTCCATTGTCCTTGGATTTCTTTATGTGGGTCTCGAGAAATTTTAGCTCAGTATTCGGTTGATTGATTCATGTGATTGAGAATTATTTTACCCACAAGACGAATTCCATTTTCTTCCTTCTCTCAGCCCCGCTAGACTTCCTTAATGTACTCGAGCATTTATACCACCTATTGCGCTTTCTCGTACCATCGCTCCATCTCCTTTCATGTCGCGAATGGAATGAGAGTGTCCTCCTGGAATTTGACTACATTCGATATTAACAGGTGCCTTTCCTTCTTGAACTCATTGTAAACTCTACCGAAATCATCTTTCATATACACACCGATTTGCGTAGCACCCTTATAGTAGTCGGAAAGATGGCGCAGGTGTTCGAGCTCCTTCAGAGTTTTGGTGAATTCCTTTTAATCCCTCCTAGCTCTATCTTGGGCAACATCTGAGAGGTATTTTCCTATGCCGATTAGTTCAGACACACGAGTGTCTGTAATGTTTATTAAGTTTTCCTCTATGGTAATCAAGGTGGATTGATCCAAAGTGATCCTTTGCTTCTTTGCAGTCCTTTGAACGATGGCCTTCATATTTTGATCATAGGATATCACATAGATGTCTGCTACCTCATCTACTGGCTCTAGTATCTGTTGATTAGCCCATGTGAGGCTGCCTCCCAGGCTACCCATGATGTATATCTATTCAAGAGTGCACTCTCGAACCTCGTCATTTTGTCTTGTGGGTCTGACCTCTATTTGTTGCTTGTCGGGGATTTGGGTATTCGGAAAAATAGAGATGTCAAGTACATATTTTTTGCTTACTTGTCCTTCAGCTATACAACTCTCAATATCCTTTTGTGAATATCCTTTCTCAACATCCTTCGATTCAGGTTGATCATTCAGACTTGCTTTGGTTTTCGGCTCATCGGGTTCTTTTTTGTCTAGGCCACCTTCGGCTTCTGTTTCCCTTTGTGAGACCTTCTTGTATTGAACCTAAGGCTCAGGGGAAGGGGTTCTCTCGGGACCTTCTTCCTCTTGGATATGCACCAGGGTGTAACGAGTGGGATCTGGACTCTGGTCATCGCTGTATATATGTATAAGTGTGCTCAAGGGATTGGGCGCTTATGTTTATATTGACCCCTGACCTATATCTAGTTGTGTTTCCCCTCCTTCCAAGGGATTGATCAATGATGTTGTAGATTCAGGGCTTCCTAACCCATTGGTGTTATCAGGAACTGTGGAACCAGGATCGCTTGTGTAATGTACCTTTTTGCTTACCTAGAGCTTATAACGCACAATATAACAATCAGTATACACTTATGTTTGATTTACATAACACATACAATCCAATATATATATACACCACATGCATTTAAACAATTAAACACACTCAACACAAAGTATTCATATGAATTATTGCCATAATTAACAATCACTTGCACTTCTTACTAATTCATATACACAGTGGAAAACACGATAATATATACAACACAGTCATGCCAAAATGTGATAAGAACATACTTAAACACTTATCTTGTAATGGTGGTGAAATCCACCAACCAAGTGCAGGCCTTCCACGAACCTCCTAGCCTTAGACCACATTGCTCATCAGCTCAACAGTGGGTCATCCCCGAGCTGGGACTAAGCTCCACCCCCAGGGCAAGGAATCCTAGACTAGGCTGAGGTTACAGGGAAAACAACACTTTGAATCTGGAAGGATTATTTCCAGGATGCCATCTTACGCCCACTACTCTCAGACCCTCTTTCCCCACATGCTTGTTCTTCCCGGGAGTATACACCTTCACAAGCACAGTCCATCGGTGCTAACCTCCCTCTCTGGGCCTCGGCAACAGGCCGGATCAGGAAGTCTCAGAGCCTGAAGCTGGTGCTGGACACTCTCTAGAAGAAACCTCTCCCAACAATATCCACCTCCCTTACCTAGAGAGAGGTCACACACAGGCTCAATTACCACCTGCACTGGGCAACAATTCACGTGCAATCCATCTCTACATGACCACCATAGTCAGCCAGGAATACAGACTCAGACCTCTCAGAACATGCTTAGCAATGGCAGTCAGGTCTCATGATGTTAATTCTCACAGGCAATTCCATAGACTACCTCTACCCCCCGATCGAATGCTCTGGTGTCCGGAATGCATGACAGGCAATCCACACAAGGGTCAACGCAGGTTCGGATGGCTCAGAGTATGTACGAGGATTTTTCTGCAAGCATCAGACTCCTTCCCCTCTGGCAGTCTGTGAGTCCCATGGAGGAGGAAACCCCCAACACGGCTCATCTCAGCCTTTTATTACATGGTCAGGGTTGACACTTGTCACCCATGTGACTACACGTGCTCCTGCAATGTGCATGCCTCCTGCCATCTGGAAATCACATGTCCTTCCAAAAAGGACTTAGGTTAAAACATATAATGCACTTCTCTTTTCGAATAATATTAAAATATTATTTCCAAGGCTTAAGCCCCCTAGGCTTAGCCCCCTAGGCTCAATACTTAGCCCCTCTCCCACCTTCCAACCCCTAATTCCTTGCCCATTATGTGGATGCTCAGCTCCCCTTCACTCATTCATCGTGGTCGGTCTACACCTGGCGGTGTTTATATTTTTATTAATCATTCTACATACATACATGTACATCAGCAAGCTCCTGGCCTTCAACACTTAGGCTCCATGGCCTAACAAACACATAAGCCTACCATCTTATACAAAACATGGCTCACCAGCCTATAGACATGTTTACAATTCATTTCATATATCATGATTTGCAACGGGGCTCGGCCTTGGGGACACTACAATCCCCCTCCCGTTATTTTTGCACTATCCTCAGTGCAACTTACACTGTCTCTGCAAGTCTTTCAAAATTTTCAAAAATATGTGGGTACTCTGCCCACATTACTTCTTCATTCTCCCATGTCGTGTCCTTAGGACCATACCAGGTCCACTGGACCTTTACAAGTTCTATATCTCAATTCCGCAGCTGTTTGCTTTTCCTGTCCAATATGCGCACAGGATGCACTTGCAGGACACCTTCTGGTTCCACCTGAATCACATTCCAATCGATAACATGATTAGCATTAGGTACATATTTCTTAAGCAGTGAAACATGAAACACATTAT
>ML787035.1:52989-80180 GCA_009831015.1 Picea engelmannii
CCCCAGTGGAGTCGCCAATTCTGTTGTGGGGTAATCTACCCTACGGACCAATAAGCTAGGGTTCTAAGCCTATACGCAGATCATGACCCTTCAGATTTAACCTTTAACCTTCTACCCAAAATCACAACCCCTTTTCTCAGACATGCATAGGAATAATGAACTAACCTTGTTTACTGAAGGTCGAAGTAGATCCTCCGTTGAGTTGTTGTCTCCTTGTTGCTGCTCCTTCCACAAAGCTTTTCCTGCAAATAAGACAAAGACAATACATGCATGCTACTGATCTACTAGGGGGTTAGATGTAAAACATAAATCAGATGACATAGATGAGATTTATGTATTTCGGGACGGGAAAAGTATCTTTTTTTTATTAGCATCAATATAAATCAACTTACAATGATTTCTGAGATTGGCCACCGTTCCACGATCCTGATCCTGGGCTCTTCCTCTTCTTTCTGTCCTCCAACTGCTGCTGCATGAGTTTCTCCTAGAGCTTGAGGCAAAGCTAAAGGGTTGGGGACAAACTTGGCTTGGCAATTTTGGCAGAGTTTCTTTGCTATGATTTTCCTCCTTTGAATAGTACCCCTACCCCTCCTTTTATAGGCTAGAAGGAGCTAGGGTTGTTGGCGAACTCTCGGCCATGCATGGCTCGGAGTTCCAGTTAACTGACAAAAAGCCTTGTGTCCCGACGAAAACTTTCCTGATTTTTTTCTTTGTTAGGTACCCGCGGGCTATAGTGGGTTAGCCCGCGGATACCCGTGTGCAGTATAAGGACAACAAGCGGATGCCCGTGCCCAGTGAGAAGTTAGGGCGCGGGTTGCTTGTTTTAAGTGGTTTTTTGAGGATTTGTTCAGCATGGCTTTGGCTAGGAAGAGGCATGAGTAGGCCTGATGCCAGGTAAACCTGTATGGTGCTTTTTAGGGTTATAACAATAACTATGTCTATCCCCTGAATCAATTAAAATAACAAGTGGTCAGTTGTTGATCGTACCTTCCACTTCAATCATGTGCGATTGAAATTCTGCTTGCTTGTTGTCCAGGGCTGTGTAGATCTTTGGCATTCTGTTGCCCAAATCCTCCACTATTTCAGCTTGCTGTACAATATGTACAATTCTTGCCTTATCATTTTTATGGGGACAATCTCAGTACTTGTGGTTTCCTTGACAACCCCAATACTGAATGGGTGTCAATCTTTGTCTTTGTGCACCCTCTTCAGTCCTTCTCGGCTCTCTAAACGAAGGCTGTCCCTGACGACTATTTCTAAAAAAGGAAGGCTTGTCTCCCTTCTAACTCTGTTCTTTCTTAAACCTCTTCTAGTCATCCCAAGCCTTTCGAAAGGTAGGCTTTTCTCTTTGTTGTTCGTATAAGCATTTCACCCTTTTTATTGTTTCTTCCATAGTATTAGGGTCATCATATTGAATCTTATCACCAATGGAAGGTGGTAGTCCACTCAGATACCTCTGAATCTTGACAGCCTCACCTTTGATGAATGGAACATACTTCAGTAGTTCCAGAAAATTTCGTTCATACTCATCAATGGTCATACTGCCCAAATTGAGTTCGAAGAACTCCTTCATCTTTCTATCATAGTATCTTTTAGTCAGGTATTTCTTCTCGAAATACCTCTTAAATTCCTTCCACATGACCTCTTTCTCTTTGATGTGTTGTACCTGCACAAACTGATCCCACCACATGGATGCTTTTCCTTTCAGTTGGTACATTGCAATTCTTCCTTCTGCACGGGCGGAATAATTCTGCAATTGGAAGTATTTATTCATGCCAAGCAACCATGTCTTGGCATCTTCCTCCTTCTTATGTTCTCCATTGAATGTTGGAGGCTTAATCTTGTTCATCTATCCTTTCAATTCCTCTCTTCCAGATTTCCGATGTTTTCTGGTAGGGGATGGGCTTGAACTACTATGTGCCTTACTGTCAGAACGTCTTTGGGAGCGACTAAGATGTCGACTCCCACTCCTCGACCTACCTCTTCTCCTATGGGTTCTGCGACTCTCTGTTGTACTTGAGTCTCTTTCTTTCTTGAGTTTCTTCTCTATTCTTTCTAGGCTCTTCAACATTTTAAAATTGAATTCACCCTGCCGATCCTGGATTTTCATGAGCTTTCGGCTATCAGCTAGGCGAGCCTGTGCATCTTTCTGCAATCTTTTGATGAGTTGCATCATATGTTCTTCCTTACCCATCTCTTTTCTATGCCCATTGGAGTTCAATCGTTCCACTCCCATATTGACATCCTTTCCTTCCCATTCGTCTCCTGTTTCGGAGGCAATCATCACCTTTTCCCATTCCATACTCGACGTTGGTTAGCTGGAATCCTGAGCTCCATTGAATTCTACACACGCACTGTGCAATTAAATTTGAAATTTGTCAGGCCTTTAAACTTCATAAACAATCCATAACATTTATAACTAATACGAACAAGAATGAAAGACATTTCAACTTCACAAAGTTTTCTGAGCTGTCTGTCAGACTTCGAAACTTAGGAATCTCGGTCCACGAAGATTCGACAGTTAAATATACGTAACCCAAGTCACCCTTTTCACAACTCGTGATCTCGCAAGTTCGTGAGTCGAAAACCTTTGACTCATTCCTCTAAATTCCGATACTCGAGATGCGACAAGGTATGGCTCTCTCCTCGCTAGGGTCTCCTATGCATGACCGTAGTCTAGGTCTAAGTCTAAGTGTTAGCACTCTTCGCTACTCGCGCCTTCGTGAGTTGTGGCATCCAACCCTGGCATATCCCTTTCATGAAACCTCGAGAAGCGATGTTGACTTTTCTCCTCTCGTTCTCGCTACTTCGCGACTTCACGAGTTTCAATGTCAAGCTCCCGATCTCTTATCTTTCGAATCCCTGAGACATGAGAAGTCAATGGAGTGTTGACTCCCTTCTCTAGGCGACTTGTGTCTATCTATCTATCATGCGGGCCCCACCTTATGGATCTACCACGTGTCCACATGAGCCTCGATTCCCGGCACTTAGCGACTCGCGAATCCTGAGGTCTTCGTGCCACCCATATCCCACTCACTGACTTCGCTATGGCCCACACAGTCCTCCAGCTGTCGGGATATCACTTCTTGTGATCTCGCAATCCCCGTGGCCAAATTCTTGAGTCTTCTCTCACGAGGATCCGATACACGATCCCTCGTGTGGATCCAATGGTTATTTTCCTTCTCGCTTCTCGCATCCTCATGACTTGGAGTACCCAATATTTGGGCTCTCATCCTGTGAAATCCCGAGTTCACGAGATCTCCCGATCTCTGAAACCTATCCTTCTCAGATGAACGGTTGTGATTCTCTTGCAACTTCACCACTTGCGAAGTCGAAGGACTTCCTTCTCTGACCTTCGATATCTGAATCCCCGATAGAGAGGATCTTGTGACACGTGTCCTCCCAATCGGACAGCTCAAATTTCCTCGAGACTTCGAGTATTGCAATTTCCACACTCCGGTGCCATTTCCAAAGGAATTTTCGATCCTTACGCACATTTTTCCGGATCTGACGGTTATGAGGGCTCGCCTTCCCTCCCGAACGGATCCTAAGGTTCTAACACCAAGGTGTAGAGACCTATCTCCCCATGGCCATAGACCACACTAGATGCAGTTTCATAGCACCGCTATACCTCCTGAGCTTAATAAAAACTCGGCAAGTTTCTACTTGACGCTTCGGAGCAAACCAAGGTCCAAAATTGGTCCTCCTGACTCAATTTCCCCTCGCATTCTCAGTCCAAAGACCACTCCACTGGCCCATCTAGGCTCAGTGTCGAAACCTCGCTCTGATACCATCTTGTAGTGTACCTTTTTGCTTACCCGGAGCTTATAACGCACAATATAACAACCGGTATAAACTTACATTTGATTTACATAACACATACAGACCAGTATATATATACACCACATGCATTTAAATAATTAAACACACTCAACATAGAGTATTCATATGAATTATTGCCATAATTAACAATCACTTTGACTTCTTACTAATTCATATACATAGCGAAAAACAAGATAATATATACAACACAGTCATGCCAAAATGTGATAAGAACATAGTTAAACACTTATCTTGTAATGGTGGTGAAATCCACCAACCAAGTGCAGACCTTCCATGAACCTCCCAACCTTAGACCACACTACTCATCAGCTCAACAGTGGGTCACCCTCGAGCTGGGACTGAGCTCCACCCCCAGGGAAAGGAATCCTAGACTAGGCTGAGGTTACAGGGAAAACAACACTTAGAATCTGGAAGGATTCTTTCCAGGATGCCATCTTATGCCCACTACTCCCAGACCCTCATTCCCCACATGCCTGTTCCACCCGGGAGTATACACCTTCACAAGCACAGTCCATCGGTGCTAACCTCCCTCTCTGGGCCTCGACAACAGGCTGGATCAGGAAGTCTCAGAGCCTGAAGTTGGTGCTGGACACTCTCTGGAAGAAACCTCTCCCAACAATATCCACCTCCCTTACCTAGAGAGAGGTCACACACAGGCTCAATTACCACCTGCACTGGGCATCAATTCACGCGCAACCCATCTCTGCATGACTACCACAGTCAGTCGGGAATACATACTCAGACCTCTCAGAACATGCTCAGCAATGGCAGCCAGGTCTCACGATGTTAATTCTCGTAGGCAATTCCACAGACTCCCTCTACCCCCCGACCGAATGCCTGTTTCCCCTCCGCCCTACCCAGGATAGACTCACGCTCTGGTGTCTGAAATGCATGACAGACAATCCATGCAAGGGTCAACGCAGGTTCGAACGGCTCAGAGTATGTACGAGGGTTTTTGTGCAAGAGTCAGACTCCTTCCCCTCTGGCAGTCCGTGAGTCCCATGGAGGAGGAAACCCCCAATACGACTCATCTCGGCCTTTTATTGCATGGTCAGGGTTGACACTTGTCACCCATGTGACTACACACGCTCCTGCAACGTGCGTGCTTCCCGCCATCTGTAAATCACATGTCCTTCCAAAAAGGACTTAGGTTAAAACATATAATGCACTTCTCTTTTCGAATAATATTAAAATATTATTTCCAAGGCTTAAGCCCCATAGGCTCAATACTTAGCCCCTCTCCCACCTTCCAACCCCTAATTCCTTGCCCATTCTGTGGATGCTCAGTCCCCCTTCACTCATTCATCATGGTCGATCTGCACCTGGCAGTGTTTATATTTTTATTAATCATTCTACATACATACGTGTACATCAGCATGCTCCTGGCCTTCAACACTTAGGCTCCATGGCCTAACAAACACATAAGCCTACCAGCTTATACAAAACATGGCTCACCAGCCTATAGACATGTTTACAATTCATTTTATATATCATGATTTGCAACGGGGCTCGACCTTGGGGACACTACAGCTTGACTTTGTTGAGACGCTTTGGACAGTAGTTGAAATCACAGGTCTTATGATAAGGTATGGGTCATCCTACATCCTCTTCATTAGTATCTGAGTTTGTTGTTATAAAAGCGTGCCCCTCCCTTGTGTAGTTTGATCTTTAGGGAGATCCTTGATTTGTACAAGGGATTCTTGATGAGCTCCCGTAGCCTCAATGTCTTCTTGGGGATCACTTATTTCTTCCTCCAATTCATATGTGACTTCTTCTGCCAAGTGTCAGCCAATTTCTTGAACTTCCTATTCCAAATACATTTCCTTCTCTTCGTATCTCATAGCTTTAAACCTGGTTCCTTGAGGATCAACCTTCCTAGCCACCACCTCATCCCACTCTTGAGCATTTTCAGTGAAAATTTCATCTTCGAACTAGTCATGGGCATAAGGCCAACAAGATGATACCTGCAACGCATGTTGTAGAACAAGGCCCTTGGGATCATGTTTGCAGAATCGAGGATTTTGGAACCAAAATTCTAATTGACCTATCCCAATTTGCTTAGCATGTACAATGTATTTGACCATGCAAAAGCCAATATGAAACCCATACGGTATGAAATATTGCTTCTTGTCTTTTACTAAAGTTGTGTTGTATCCTTACAGGATGGTTTGATAGAAAATTTCCCCTAACACTAACCAGTCAGGGACATAAATGGGTAATAAGTGGGGTACCCCCATGGTGTTGAAAATCCTGATGTAGGTTTCTCTTTCATCTAAGTACCAGTGACCAATTTTGGCTATAAACGTATTTGCTTCATCTGACAGCCTAGGGAATTCTTTCCTGAAGAGAAAAAAGTAAATGCGTGGAATAAACAGATCACACATAACATCATAGGATTTCTTGTACTTGTTTTCCCATAAGATGTTGAATTCTACATGTACTGTGAGCTCCAAAGAGTGTTAATTCAGGTTCACACAAGAAAAACTGTTCCTACTTCAAATGGCATCCATTAGATATGTGGCCATGTAGAAGGTGGGGGTATCTCCCTCCTTTGGCACCTAAGCCTGTCTTATGAAGGTGCTCATCTATTTGGAGATGATGGCACCCCAATTGAAGCCTGTGCCTGAAATGTCGACTGTAAAAGCCAGAGGCATCTAAGCTTCTGAAAATTGGGAGAAGTCCTTCTCCCCATGTAACCTGCACAGTAGAGCCATGAGATATATGTATGGTTCCTCGAGATTGATTGTTGGGTACTAGCCAATAGTTCGGTTCATGAATTTTTTGTCTTCTCTCCACCAAGATGCCATGATTTTTCTAGTATCGTGTGATGCATAGAAACCGAGGATGAAATTAGTGATCAGTTTTAGCTTTGAGTCCTTGAGCTTGTAGTAACTCTGAACTTCTAATGGTAGGAAAACCCTGATGCATTCTCCATTATCATCATTAATCATACATTTTTGTGGATCAGCGTGGTCAATAAGCCACTTCAGGATCTCAATGCAAGGAAAGACTGGATACTGGCTTGCCACCATGTGCAAATAAGGCCTATGAATATTTGGGAGGACATCATCATCGAGCTTCCTTGTCTCAGGGTCGCTGTGCAGGATATACTCGAGGGGTTCTTCACTTTTGATTTTCTTGAACACTTCTTCCCAATGAGGAAAATTTGTATTGGCTCCAATACTTCCCTTTGTATCTCTGAATGTTGGGGGCTGGACAGAGGGCTCCTTGGTGATCATCTTTATGAAAGATGTCGTCTTGGGAGAGAACTCTAATTTTATTGCAACTGCTAAGGAGTATCCCTCTCCTACTTCTGATTCTTGTAGCTTTGGCACTCTTGGTGATTTCCTAGTGGAAGGATTCTTCAGAGGCATTGTCCTTGCAATTAAAACCCACCCTTTAAAAACGTATACAGAGCAGCATTGGGTGAGAATATATAAAACAAAGCGTAAAACCATTTAAGTGGACCCATACTTGTAATTATTGCTAAGATAACTGTTTAATACTCACTAGACTTTGGACGCTTCCTCCGGTCTATTAGCTTCCCTCTTTTGTCTATTCTGAACTTCTTGCTGCATAGAATGGGATCACACATAATGGCTCAAAATGATATAACTGGGGAGATACTATCAGTCATATTAATTAGTTAATATGAGTAATGAATGTAGATTCAAAATAAACCACTATCGGATTTCTGCGGATAAATCTTAACTATTTGATGGTGGAGACGTGGATGGAGATGCATTGTATCGGCGAGTTTAACTGTTCTATTTGATTTGTGCACAAGTCAGTAACTAATGTGTGATCCAAAAATTAACTAATAACTTTAAGTGCAGCGTACCTAACACATTCAAGGGTTAACATGTCTCATCATGTCACATCACCTGGTGAATGGATCGAGGGTCGGCTAGTATCTGTGTGTACTCCCGATATTATCCTTTTGATAAAACTTCTGACGTCGATGATATCTGGGATTGGTGATCAGGAGAAATTTCAGGTGTGTAGTCTATCAGCGGGTCATCATCTTCATAAACTTTCATCTTTGAAAACTTTTTGGGAGTCGATGAAGTAATTATTCTATTTGTGTGACACTTACTATTATACTTATCTGTCGAAGCCGAATGAATCGGTCTTCGGTAAAGTCCCTGTCAAGGCTTATTCGCATAAATAAAAATCTTTCATCGCCCGACACCGATGAAGTTCGACACTCAGCTACTTTGACTTCTCAAACAATTTTTCCATCTTTAACTTTTACTGATGCCTAACTTTGAGTTGTTGTTAAGTCCCTTTTAAAGTTAATATGACTCTTTGTTTTATGTTTAATCAAACTTCACTTAATTCAATCATGAAACATATAAGATAAGCAAAAGCATCAGTTTCATACTAAAGTGAAAATAGGAAATGCAAAGGGTCAAGTGGTACCCAAAAAGGAAATGGTCACAGACCTTTTACGGTGTGTTGAGTGCTCAACAAATGGATATTCACTGGGTGAATGCAGAATCTTTGGTTCCCCTTTGTTTCCCTTATGGTAATAATTCCACACAGAACATGAAGCACACATATTTATTCATACATACAGGTGTATATTATATATATATATATATATATATATATTATTGAAATTATTCTTATAGGGCTTGGTCGTTTACTAGGAGGGCATCAGGTTCCCCCTCAGATTTTGCAACCCATAAGTACCTGCCCCGATTTTCTTGACCACTTGGAAAGGGCCAAGCCATAGGTTATGGAACTTGGATTGTTTCCCTTTTGGTTCATTTTCCCTATCCCACTTTAGGACTAACTATCCTACTTCAAAGTTATTTTCCTTAGCCTTATGATTATCAAACCATCTTTTCACTATTTGTTGGTGGGCTAGGAATTTTGAGTTAGCCTTTTCTCTTTCTTCTTCCAGCATGAGCAATGCGTTGATTATTTGTTGCATGGAAGAGGATGGTCCCTCATTGGAATCTTGGGCCAATTGAAGAGATGGAAGATAGAGCCCATTTGGGAGGATGGCTTCTTTCCTATAAACCAGAAAATATAGGGAATTTCCTATAGCTTCTTTCAGTGTGACCCTATCAGCCCATAGAGCATTATGAAGTAGATTATGCCAATTTCTTTGGTTGTCCATAAACATATCCTTTAATATCCTTACTAGATTTTTATTTGTTGATTATGCCACACCATTTCCCTTAGGGTAATAATTTGCAGAGTACTTGATTATGATCCCTTTGTCCAGAGAAAACTCTATCAATAAGGTAGAAGAGAAATAAGTTGCATTGTCAAAGACCAAAACAAAGGGAACACCAAACCTTGTGATCAACTATTGTTCTATAATTTGGATTACTTCCTTCTTATTTACCTGATTCAAAGGAATGGCCTCTGCCCATTTTGTGAAATATTCGGTGGCAGTAAGAATATACTTGTGCAATTTTGAAGAGCTTGGGGTAATTTCCCCTATTATGTCTAACCCCCACTATTCAAAAGGCCTCGAGACAGTCACAGGATGAAGTGGGAATGTTTCCCTTTTCTCCTTTCCAGTGCTTAGTTGACAAGTCTTACAATTCCTAGTGTAGGTATGAGCATCTTTGAATAAGGTGGGCCAGTAATAGCCGGCTCTCAAAATCTTATGAGCGGTGGTGTTTCCTGCAAAATGTCCCCTGGCATGGTCACCATGGAGTTATTTTAGCACTTTATCAATGTATTCTCGTTCAAGACATCTCAATAGTACTCCATCATAGTTGATCTAGAAGAGAATCGGTTTTATAAGGCGATACTATGCATATTTTAACCTCAGGGCTCTCCTTTCCCTAGGATTGAGGTTCTCGGGACAAGTCCTGTGATGTAGAAGATAAGTTAAATCCTTGTACTAGGAGCCTTGTCCTGGGGAGATGTATTATATTTCATTACACCATAGTGATATTTCATTTTCCCACCCGAAATCTGGAATTTCTTGATCCTGGGCTTCAGCTATGAGATTTCACAAACCTTGTCCTTTTACTAGTTTTGTAGGTTTTATATCTAGATCAAATTCCTGGACTACTTCCATCTAGTTCCCTCTCCTTTCCCCCATTTCTTATTGGGTAAATAGGGATCAGACCGTAGGGTGTGGCACAATCACCTTAGTGTGATTATTGAGGATGTAAGACCTGAAATGCTTGACTGTCTTATAGACCGGATAGGCCTGTTTGTCTATGGTAGGGTAATTGAGCTCATCTCCTTGAATATTGGTACTCATAAATGACAATGGGGATTTGTTTTTGTCATCATCATTTTTATTCAAAACCGTAGCTAGCGATTGGTCAGAGGAGAAAGTATAGAGGGAAAAATTTCTATTAAAATTAGGACTTCGCAACACCGGGGCCTGGGATATGGCAGCTTTGATATTGCCGAAGGCGTATTTTCGCTCATAATACCACTCAAATTTGGCATCCTTGCGGATCATCTTTTGTAAGGGTTTGATGATTTCGTCAAAGTCGGGAGTGAATTTCCTTACAAAGTTGATTTGCCTGAAAAAGGACTGCATAGATTTCTTGTTATTGGGTAGCGGGAGTTGAGATATGGACTTAATCCTTTCGGGGTCTATGTGAATCTTTGCTTGCGATATAATATGTCCTAACATATTACCTTCCTCAACACCGAAAATAGTTTTCTTAGGGTTCAAAGATATATTGTATTTTCTACATCTCTCGAAAATCTGAGTTAAGTGTCGAATGTGATCTTCTCTATTCTTCAAGTACACTATAACATCATCTAAATACACTACCACACATCTATTGATAAGTCCTCATAAATCTACATCCATGGCCCTTTGGAAGTTTTCTCCTGCATTGATTAACTTGAAAGGAATGCGTTTATAAGCGAAGTTTCCCCATTTGGTTCAGAAAGTGGTTTTTAAACGGTCTTCTTCTGAAACCAATACTTGGTTGTAGCCTGAGAAACCATTTAGACACAACACAGTCCAAGCCTGACATGGTCTGCAAGAGTTGTTCCATCGGTGAGACAAGATAATTTTCCTTTTCGAAAGCTATGTTGAGGTTCCAAAAATCTATGCATAATTGGATTTCTCCCAACTTTTTCCTCACCATAACAAGATTTTCTACCTAGGCGGAATGCCTGAATTTGAAAATTATCTTCACATATAAAATCTTCCTTAACTCCAGATACATGAGAGGTTCCAGAGATGGATGATACTTTTAGAGCTTTTGCTAGAAAGGTTTTATTTCGGGTTTCAAAGGGATGGTGTGTTGAATAATGAGGGTGTCATACGTTTTCAAATCCTTATAGGACCATGCAAAGATGTCTTGACATTGTCTAAATAATTTGAGGTAGGCTTTCCTCTCTTCTTTATATATGGTTTTTCTAAGGTTCACATTCTTTGTGTTCTTTGGGGTTCCAATATTTACAGTTTCATGGAGGGGGCAAGAGGTACCAGTCTTTGCATATTTAGGTCCTTTAAATCGTTCCTTCAGATCAAACTGATTCTCTAGATTAGCTACCCCCCTCGGGATTGTGTGAGCCTTCAGTTCTATCAGAAGATCAGTTCCTGTTGATTTCTTTTGGAACTCTTCATCATCAATAGAGAGATCTTTGAAATTGTCTTGGTTGGTTAAGAATTTTATGATCTATATATCCCTCAAAGACATTCCAATTAGAAATGTTATTAGGTACCGATGGTTTGTAGAGAAGTTCTATAGTGAATTAGGAGGCTTCATAATCTTCTAGAGGTGATAGTCTGGAAGCGTCTGTGGCTAAGGAGTCGGCAAGAATATTCTTTTCCCTAGGAATCGTCATGATATTGAAAGCCTCAAAGCGCTCTATCAACCTATGCACTAGGGATGATTTTAAGGATGGAAATTTATTTTAAAATGTAGAAACCTTGTTGAATCTTACTAATCCTTCATATGCCAACTATAAATGATTGGTGATATTTTTATAAAAATATTCAAATTTGTAAGGATTTTATATATTTTTTATAAAATTTTGGTGATTTTTAATGTAAAATAATTTTATCCTATAGAATTTGGGTGAATCATTTTTAAAATAGCGAATCTACTTTTTGGAAAAACCATGGAAAATTAGCCCATGAGTGAAATTTATCCCCTAAAATCATCCATGTTATTCACCTCTTGCTAGTAGTTCTTAAGATGAGGCAAATTGCAATGTATAGTATTCCTTACTTGTCTAACAATAATTTCAGAGTCTCCGAAAACTTTCAATTATTTGACATCCAGATCTATGGATTTCTTTAACCCTTGTACTAGAGATTCATACTCGATAGTGTTGTTGGTACATTCGAATTCTAGTCTAGAGGATAGGAAATGACGTTTACCTTTATGGTCGATGAGGATGCAACATGATCCTAACCCTTCTTGTGATTTAGATCCATCAAAATAGAGGGTCTGAATGGGTGAACGAGAGTCTCTCCTTTCTCTTTCCTCTTTAATGTTTTGTTCTCCGATCTTTTCTCCCACAATTACAAGTGTGGAGTTTTGACAGAAGAGGGAGTCTCCAATCGGCATCAGTGACTCTTCTTGAAAAATCATTTCATAATTTTGGGTAAACAGAACATTAGATAGGAGAGGAGCGAAGTTCCTGAAATGGGAATCACATGAATAATTAACCAACATGGGAAAGTCTGTGGATGGAGGTTCATTTGGGGTTTCTAGATCAGTGATTGTATGCTTCAGATATTTCTCCCTATCAATCCTGATCATGTTGTTGTATCCCTTCAGTGGTAGCCAAAGGTGTGCCCAATATGTACTGAACTATCCATTGATATTTTTAGACCAATCTTAGCTCAACAATAGCCCATATGCCTTTGGGATATATACTACAATGATGTCAATCAGTTGCAAAAAATTAGGATGTGTCGCTATCCTGATCATCACATCTTTGAGTTCTCCCATGACCCTGACTTGGGTTCTATCTAATTGTATGAAATGCTTATCACTTTTGAGAGGGACAGTGCCTAATTTATTAGAAATGGCCAAGGGCATCACTTTGGAGGAAGACCCAGAATCTACAAGCAATTGTCAAGGTTCCTATTGAAGGCTTCAAACATCAGGAGGAAAGGTGGAACAAAGAAATTTTCCCTCCTATCTCCCAAACAGGTGTTCATAGTCGGCTTGCTCACCATATCAGTGGAAGACATTTTTCTTTCTAGATCACTTCTCACCGCCAGGTTTCCTATGGATTTCAAAGCCTACAAAAAAAAGTCTTTCTGCTGGGGGATCCTACACATGCCCATAACAGATATGTTGGCCCTTAAAATTTTCAAATCTTCGACCACATTATAATCTATTTTAGGCGATTCCTAGGTGTGAATTATTAAACGCTTCTTGATGAAAGAGGAAGGCATTTTGGAGCGATTGGGAGTTTCCTTACTCTTCGAGACCTAGCCGACATTGACATATTTCGATCCAGGTAGACCCTTACTACGTGTTTGTATTGTCGATACTTCCGTGGGTTGTTCCTAGGGCTCAAACAATTCGTTGGAAGGCATGATCAGGTTGAGATCCCATATCAGCATGGCCATGTCTCATGGTGGATCAATCTCTTCTTGATCGACACTATTGATATCCAAACTACTTGGTTGTTCGGTTAGGGAGACTTCATCTAGGAATCGATTGGCCATCAACTTCATGGTGTGTACCCATTGGGGGCAGTTTCTTTTGGAGTGGTTTTCCTGGTGATACATGCATAAAGAATCAGAAGCGACATTCCCTAGATCAATATTTAAGTTGGTTGGGGGAGGTTCAATTAATTTGAATGGAGGGTTTATTTTAAAGAAAGGCTTATAGGGCCATTGGCCTAGGTTTCCCTCCCCTACATTTCTCTTCATGTCTATAATCTCATTTGATAATTTTTAACCATGCATTGTTGATCCTCTATATCCCAATTACCCTTGTTAGGAGTTTGTTCAGTGGGTTTCCTCAGTGGTCTAGTTAAAAGGAGTCCTCTCCTAAGAGGGGGTTGGGTCTCTCTTTTTGCTAAAGAAACCTAGCCTTTCTTACATCCTTTCATCTAGAACTCTATCGACTTGGCTTCTTCAAAATTTTCCACAAGGGTTTTCTTAGCGGCTCTTTTCACAAACATAGAAATAGAAGTTGGAAGCGCATTGGCATAAACCTCGATTTGCAATTCTTGAGTTGGTTTTGACATGGGATGGAATTTTTTTTAAATGGTCATGAATATTTGATTGAAATCTTTGTCCCTCTCTTTTGGGTTCATGGTGGTTGCGAACAACTTAGCCAGCAGGGCTCCCGTAGTAGTTTCTTCTGCAAACTTGTCTAAAAACAATTTTTGGAACTTAGTCCAGCTAGTTATAGATCCTACTGGAAAATTAAAATACCGCATGGAAGATGAATTTTAAAACATGTAGGGAAAAATTCTGTAGAATACATCTTCATGTTGAACGTTTATCAGCTTGATCGCAAGTATGAATTTCTTGACATGATCTTCATGTAACCCTGAAGTCTTAGGATCATACTTGGGGCACAACATTTTCGGGTGTCGAGGAAGATTATGTATTCGTGCGGGGATGACCACGACGTCTCTGGCCAACCAAGGTTGGTTGTCTTGGAGTGGTATTTACCTTTCCTCCCCATGATCATTATTACCTTCCATATCTTTGGAATCCAAGTTCATCTCCTCTTCTTTCAAAAAATTGTTTGGATCAGAGATATTGTCGAATGACGTTTTGGGTATTAGATCAAGAGGTTATTGGATTTTGATAATTTCAAAATCTATCAAGTATTCTACAGAGTGTATGAAAACTTCTTCAGAAGTAATAACCACTGGTCTACTTTGTTGTTTTCTTCGAGGAAGGATAGGAGCTAAGGACAACGCACCGATTTGTTGGGCATAGGCTCTAGTGATTCTTCAGAACTGATTCACTTCCTCGTGAGGAAGGGCATAAGGTATTTCAGGGTGAAAATGTTCTTCCTCGAGTTGGGGTGAGTTACCCACTTTGGGAGTACTCAATAAGTGTGGGTTGTCTGTTGAATGACTAGCCATGCATGTGGACCGTTACGAATATGTAGGCTGATCGGAATACTATATAAATTATATACTCTTCCATTCATTCTCAGGCCCTCCTTCTAGTGCCAATTCTATTGATGGGTCTTAAATCCCTTGAATCAATAGCAGGAACCAAACCCACCACTGAGGCCCAGTTAGACCCTGAAGAATTTAAGATGGAATGGTTCTTCAGATCTTGTGATATGGAAGATTTATCGATGGGCTTTATGTTTTCTTGCGAAGGCTCTTCCTTTAGTTAAGATGGTTCTTTTTCTGTACTTCTCTTGGGTGGGGCTAGTATGAGAGATGCAAGCCAGTATGAACCAACTTGACAAATAACAGGACAAAGTTTTAACTATTGGGAAGAGATTGAGCTTGAGATAACTCGTTGCTCAAACATGCTGACAGTGATTCTATGCCAAAGGGCCTAGTACTAATACATTAACCAAATGAGAATCCAATTATTGTCTAATAAAACTAATTAACAGAAAGAGAACACATATGTAATCAAAATCACGGTAAGAAAAATAATTCATCTACCATAACATTCATCACATAAAAACACAATGATTTTACCTTCATCCTTAAAGAAAAATAACATCAAAACATTGCACCAGTTAACTTGAAAACAGAATCAATTGCTCTTACTCATTTACTGCATCATTCATGGAACATGATAGGAAGTAATTCTTCTCCAACTCCAATCACATACATATGATGAAAATAGATTGTCTTTGGTCCAAAAGGACTTATCAGTTTATATCAATCTCAAAATAGTTATCAACAACCAAAATGAAAGAGGTCTTACAACAACCATCGACCTTGGACTAATTGGTCGATGTCCTCATTTATAATATAAAGTTCAACCAAATTTAATGGCTAAGTACAGTTTGAACCAAACAAAAATCACCACCTCGTGTAATCATGTAACAGTTTCTTCAATAGTCCACCCGAGATGTTTCTTGAAAAGGGTGACTCCTTTCATATTTAGACTAGCTGATAAATAACTCTTCATAAGTGTTGGCCCATGAAAATCTGTGATGTTCCATTGGAGCCATATATATCCCCCTGATGTCTGTTGCATGTGCCTGATACTTTGTTAGACTGAAGTTCAATTGTTGAAGCATGGTTCAGGATCTGATAGGATGTTCTGCGAACTGTTGTACTTTCCCTGACCTTGCATCGGTTATATTTACAAACTCTTCGGTCCAAAGTGAGTCTCATTCGACATATAACTTGACCACTTCACTCAGGTTGATAAACTCATCAGGGGTGCCAAACTCGGGGAGCCCGATGTACTTCATTATTTTATTAATTTTATCCCAATGCTTCTTGCATCTGGTCCATTGTCCTTGGATTTTTTATGTGGGTCTCAAGAAATTTTAGCCCAGTATTTGGTCGATCACTTCATGGGATTGAGAATTCTTTTACCCATAAGCCAAATTTCATGTTCTTCCTTCTCTTGACCCCGCTGGACTACCTCGTACCATCGCTCCATCTCCTTACATGTTGAAATTTCCATGAGAGTGTCCTCCTGGAATTTGGCTACATTCGAGATTAATAGGTGCCTTTCCTTCTTGAAATCGTTGTAAAATCTACCGAACCCATCTTTCAGATACACAACGGTCTACATAGCACCCTTATAGTAGTTGAAAATATGGTGCAAGTGTTTGAGCTCCTTCAGGGTGTCGACCAATTCCTTTTCATCCTTCCTGGCTCTATCCTAGGAGGCATATGAGAGGGAATTTCCTATGTTGATTAGTTCAGACGCATGAGGATCTATAGTGTTGATTAAGTTCTCCTCTATGGTAATCAAGATGGGTTGATCCAAAGTGATCCTTCGCTTCTTTGCAGTCCTTTGAATGATGGCCTTCCTCTTTTGATCGTAGAATATCGCATAGATGTCTGCTACCTCGTATACCAACTCTAGTGTCTGTTGATCACCCCTTGTGAGGATACCTCCCAGGCTACCCGTAGTGTATATCTATTCAAGAGTGGGCTCTTGAACCTCATCATTTTGTCTTGTGGGTCTGACCTCTATTTGTATATTTTCAGGGATTTAGGTATTGGGAAGAATATAGATGTCGGGTACATATTTGTTTCTTATTTGTCCTTCGGCTATAGGCGATTTCATTTTGTGAAGATACTTTCTCAATATCCTCCAATTCAGGTTGATCATTCAAACTTTCTTTGGTTTCCGGCTCATCAGGTTCTTTTGTGTCGAAGCTGCCTTCGACTTCTGTTTCCTTTTGTGAGAGTTGCTTGTCTTGAACCTTGGGCTCAGGGGAAAGGTGTTTTCTCAGGACCTTCTTCCTCTTGGACATGCACCTAGGTGTTGCGAGTGGGCTTCTAACTCTCATCGTCACTATATATATGTATAAATGTGCTCAAGGGATTGGGTTCTTGTGTTTCTATTGACACCCAATCTATCCCTAGTTGAGTTTCCCCTCCTTCTGAGGGATTGATTGGTGATGTTGTAGATTTAGGGTTCCCTAATTCATTGGTGTTAATGGGAACTATGGAACTAGGATCACTTGACTCTGTCAGGATGCTTTGGATGGTAGTTGAAATCGAAGGTCTTATGATAAGGTATGGGTCATCCTGCATCTGCTTCATTAGTAGTTGATTTTGTTGGTATAAAAGTGCGCCCCTCCCTTGTGTATTTTGATCTTCAGGGAGATCCCTGATTTGTACCGGGGATTCCTAATGAGCTCCTGCAACCTCAATGTATTCTTAGGGCTCACTTATTCCTTCCTCCAAATCATATTCTCCTTCTCCTGCTGGCTGTCAGACAATTTCTTGAACTGCCTATTCCAAATACGTTGCCTACTCTTCGTAGCTCATAGCTTTAAACCCAGTTCCTCAAGGATCAACTTTCCTGGCCACCACCTCATCCCAGTATTGTGCATTTTCAGTGAAAATTTCATTTCCGAACCAGTCATGGCCATAAGGCCAACAAGATGATACCTATGACGTGTGTTGTAGAACAAGGCCCTTGGGATCATGTTTGCAGAATCAACCATTTTGGAACCAAAATTCTAATTTACCTAGCCCAATTTTTTTAGCATGCACGATGTCTTTGACCATGTAGAAGCCAATATGAAACCCATACTGTATGAAAGATCGCTTCTTGTCTTTTTCTAAAGTTGTGTTGTATCCTAGCAGGATGGTTTGATAGCAAATATCCCCTAACACTAGCCAATCGGGGACATAAATGGTTAATAAGTGGGGTGCCCCCATGGCACCAAAAATCCTGATGTAGGTTTCTCTTTCATCTAAATACCAGTGACCAATTTTGGCTATAGCCTTCTTTACTTCATCTGACAGCCTAGGGCATTCTTTCCTAAAGAGAAAAAAGTAAATGCATGCAATGAAATGATCACATATAATATCATAGGATTTCTTGTACCTGTTTTCCCATAATATGTTGAAGTATACATGGACCACGAGCTCCAAAGAATGCCAATTTAGGTTCATTCTAGAGAAAGCATTCCTAGCACAAATGGCATCTAGTAGATACGAGGCCATGTAGAAGGCGGTGGTATCTCCCTCCTTCAGCACTTGAGCCTGTCTTATGCTAGTGCTCAGCTGTTTGGAGATGATGGCACCCCAATTGAAGCTTGTGCCTAAAACAGAGACTGTAAAAGCTAGAGGCATCCAAGATTCTGAAAATCAGGAGCAATCCTTCTCCCCATGTAAACTGAAGAGTAGAGCCATAAGATGTATGTATTGTTCTTTGAGATTGGTTGTTGCATACCAGCCAATAGTCTAGTTCATGAATTTTTTTTCTTCCCTCCACCAAGACGCCATTATTTTGCTTGTATCATGTGACACATAGAAACTCAGGACGAAATCAGTGCTCAGTTTTAGCTCAGATTCCTTGAGCTTGTAGTAACTCTGAATTTCTGATGGAAGGAAAACCCTAACCCATTCATCGTTATCATCATTAATCATACGTTTTTTTGCATCAATGTGGCCAATAAGCCACTTTAGGAGATCAATGCAAGGAAAGACCAAAGACTGACTTGCTACCATGTGAAAATAATCCCTACGAATATTTGGGAGGACATTGTCATCAAGCTTCCTTGTCTTAGGGTCCTTGTGTAGGATATACTTGATGGGTTCTTCCCTCTTCATTTTCTTGAACACTTCTTCCCAGTGAGGAAAAGTTGTATTGGCTCCAATACTTGCCTCTGTATCTTCAAATGTTGGGGGATGGACAAAGGGATCCTTGGTGATCGTATTTATGAAAGACACCACCTTGGGAGGGAACTCTAATTGTCTTGCAACTGCTGAGGAGGAGCCATCTCCTACTTCTAATTGTTGTATCTTTGGCACTCTTGGTGTTTTCCTGGTGGAAGGCTTCTTCAGAGGCATTGTCCCTGAAATTAAAACCCACCCTTTAAAAATTTATACAGAGCAATGTTGGGTGAGAACATATAAAATGGAGCGTAAAACCATTTAAGTAGACCCATACCTGTAATTATTGCTAAGATAACTGTTTAATACTCATTGGACTTTGGACACTTCCTCTAGACTATTAGCTTCACTCTTCTATATGTTCTAAACTTATTGTTGCGTAGAATGGGATCACACAAAATGGCTCAAAAGGATATAACTAGGGAGATACTATTAGTCATATCAATTAGTTAATATGAGTAATGAATGAAGATTCAAAATAAGCCACTATCAGATTTCTGTGGATAAATCTTAACTGGTTGATGGTGAAGGAGCATTGTATCGACGAGTTTAATGGTTGTTTTTTATTTTCACACGAGTCAATAACTAATGCATTATCCATGAATTAACTAATAACTATAAGTGCATCATACCTAACACATTTAGGGGTTAACACGTCTCATCACATCACGTCACTCGGTGAATGGATCGAGGGTTGGCTAGTATCTGTGTGTACTCCTGATACTATCCTTACGATAAAAATTCTGACACCTATGATATCCAGGATTGGTGATCGGAATAAATTTCAGGTGCACAGTCTATCAGTAGGTCATCATCATAAACTTTCATCCTCAAAAACTTTTTAGGAGTCGACAGTCAGCAAAGTCATTATTCTATTTGTGCGTTGCTTTCTATTATACTTATCTACCAAAGCCGAATGAATTGGTCTTTGGCAAAGTCCCTGTCGAGGCTTATTTGCATAAAATAAAATCTTTCATCGGTCAACGCCGATGAAGGTCGACACTTGGCTACTTTGACTTATCAAACGATTTCGCCATCTTTAAATTTTACCGATGCCAAACTTTGAGTAGTTTTTAAGTCCCTTTTGAAGTTAAGATGACTCTTTGTTGTATGCTTAAGAAAAAATTACTTAATTTAATCATGAAACATATAATATAAGTGAAATAATCAGTTTCATACTAAAGTGAAAATAGGCAATGCAGAGGGTCAAGTTGTACCCAAAAAGAAAATGGTCACATACCTTTTAGGGCGTGCTGAGTGCTCAACAACGTGTTAATTAGTTGGCGCATGTTGAGATGGATCAATGCTTCTGCATCATAATGTTAGATAGGCGTATGTAGTTCCAGATCTCATTGAATTTGAAGAAATGCATTTTCAATGTGCATTTTGAAATATTGTTAGGATTGTTAGTTGATCCTACAAAGACAATTGTGATTGTTGATTTTTCACTACCTACTTCAATGCGACATTTGAGAACAATGTTGGGTCATACAGGATACTATAGAAATTTTATCAGAGGATATGCGTAGATCATATCCCCATTGGGGAATTTGTTGAAGAAGGAAGTTAAGTTTTAGTGAATGAGGAATGTCAACAGAGTTTGTACACTGAAGAAAAAACTAGTTATAACATTGATATTAGTATTCCTAGATTGGAAGAAAGAATTTCATGTTCATGTTGATGCATCATCTATAAAATTAGGAGCAGTTTTAGCTGAACCAAGAGAAGGAGAGATAGATCATCCTATTTCATTTGCAAGGAGGAAGTTTTCATGTACTAAACATAACTATACTACTACAAAATGTGAAGGGTTAGCAATAGTGTATATATTTCAAAAGTTTAGACATTACATTTTGGGAACACACTTTAAGATGTATATAGACTATTTTGTGTTGAGATACCTAGTTAATAAGCCAGTTTTAGGGGGGAGAATATGCATATGGCTATTACTATTTCAGGAATATGACTTTGAGGTGATCATGAAACCAAAGAAATTTAATTCAGGATCAGATCACTTGTCGTGCATACTATTAGGAGAATATGTAAGAAAATTCAATGACAGTCTACCATACACACACTTATTTGTAGTTAAAATGATTGATGATTATTTTAAAGACATATTCTAGTTCTTGAGTACAGGAGTAGTCCCTCCATATTTTATAGTTTCACAGAAGAAGTAGTTAGTAGTGAAGGCAACAGACTATCAAGTTATAGTGGGGAATTTGTACAAGTTAGTTGTAGATGGTATTCTGCGATACTAGGTATTAGAGCATGAAAGACATATGATACTTTCATAGGCACATGGAGGAGTCACAAAAGGTCACTATGCATGGAAGGAAATGACTCAAAATATTTTACGTGCAGGACTATGGTGGCCTACAATTTATAAATATGCTAAGGAATTCATTAAGACTTGTGATGTTTGTGAGAGACTTGTGAAGACTTCTAGGAGGGATGAGACGTTGTTAGTACCACAAGTCACATTACAGGCATTTGACAAGTGGGCATTTGATTTTGTTGGATTGATTAACCTACCAACAAAGAGGTTAGGAGCCAGATACATCATGACTGTGACATATTACTAAACTAGATGGGATGAAGTAGAACTAGTCAGAGATTGCAATGCAGATACAACTATGTCATTTTTGTTTGAAAATATATTTACAAGGTTTGGATGCCCAAGAATACTTATGAGTGATCAAGGAACTCATTTTCTGAATAATACAATTGCTGCATTAACAAAATAATTTCAAATTCATCATTAGAAGAGCACATTGTATCATCCTCAAGAAAATGGAATAGTGGAAGCATTCAATAAGATCATGGAACATGCACTGAAAAATGTTTGTAAAGTAAGTCAGGATGACTAGGAATTAAGAATTCCTGCAGTACTTTAGGTGTATATGACTACAAGTAATAAGTTGACAGGACATACTCCATTCATATTAGTCTATGGTTAGGAACTAGTTATTCCTATGGAATTCATTGTGTTGAGTCTATGCACTATTGTCCTGCTATAACTTACAGATTCAAGTGTAGTAGAGAAGAGACTAGAAGAGGATTGTCTGTTGAAGGATTTCATCAGTAAGTTCAAAAAGAACATGAAAAGGATTGGCATGATAGACATATCAATAAGAAGATGTTCCAGAAGAGAGACTTAGTTTTCTCTATGAAAACAACTTTTGCGTCATAATAGAAAGTTTAAAATGCATTGGTTGGGTTCACATGTTATCAAATTTGTGATATAATAAGGTATTGTTAATTTGGAGAAACTGAATGGGGAAGTGGTGGAAGCACTGGTTAACGATAGTCAATTGAAAGTGTATGGGGAAAACCAAGATTCCACGCACTAGTATGAGCGCACAACATGTGTACCATATAAAATGTATTATAGTGTATTGTAGAAAGAAAAAGAAAAGAAGAAAATAAATAAAAGAGTTTGAGATAAGAGACAAAAGTTTGAAGTTTTGCATAAGGTATTGTACGAACAGTTAAACTAGTAAAGAGATAAACCAAGAAATGTTACAAAAAAGAGAGAATAATCATGCATAGGAAGGAGGAGTGAATTATAATAGAGATCTGAGCAGAAGGTGGGAAACACATTAAATAACATACATGATGGTACAAGAATTAAAGAGAAAACATGACAGTGAAGTAGTGGAGCCGCATAATCATAAATGAAAAACAACAAGAGGATTTTGATAGGATAGAAAATCTAATGAATGATTCTTCGCATGATATGAAGTTAATGAAGAGTTATGGAAAGTATTGAATGAAAATGTAAGTGGATTAGACTACAATTTTGGGTGCAAATAAGAATAGAAACAATTGATGACAAGATATAAAATGAAATGAGGGGTTCACATGGAAAGGTTATTGTTGGTTTGTTATTCAAGCATTAAGAGAGAGAACAAATTGAGATATTTTAACAAGGATGTGCAAGAAAGTTGAAGACATGAGTGATAGAAGAGAAATGGCACCACTGAATATAGGAGAAGCTTCATCACAATAGAAGAAATAATGCACCATGCAGACATCGATACAAGTATTCAAAGAAACTCTGGGAGTGTCAGTGTTAGTGTTAGGACCAAGCCCGGTTCACTTTTTGAAGGATTGTGTAGCAATAATGAAGATGACAATGAAGTAAGTTAAGTTAAAAAAGGAGCCAAAGTATGAACTTATCGAACCATGGATCCCTCCATGGGTAATTGTTGAATAATATCTACTAGTCACAATAGGGAATCTGAAGTATGCATACCATGACTTGGCATATGTAAAGAATTTTTCATATTTGGCACCCGATAAGTACAGGACCATAAATCTCACCTTGAATTCACAAACAGTTATAGTAGAGCCACAAGAATGGGCAACAGGGTATAAGAAGACAATCATTTTCAATTTACTATATATTCCACATTTTGGCAGGAGCACAAAGATAAACATATGTTCAAGTTGCTACTCATTTGTGTCCATGGAGTATTTCTATGGTTGGATAGACCACTTCCGATAGACACTCATCTCATTGTGTGGATCATTGGGTTACATCAACAGGGGAAGACCCACTTCAATGATTCACAGATAATTCGAAGGAGAAAGAACTAATAGAAAGAATGAAGGATAAATATGACACATTTAGAGGATCACAAGGTTTGGATGTTGAAATTATCAATGATGATATAGTAAGGTTTATGACACAAGTGATAGCCTATAAGTTGTTTAGCAAATGTCATAAAGATCAAGTAGCGACAGGTGTAATAGAAACAACTGAGAAGTTCTTCACATGAGTACAAATGAACTGGGTGACGTTCCTGTTAAACCAGTTTTTGATGGATTGCATGGATGCACAAGACAAGGGAATATAATTCCATTATTCATGGTTATTGATATTGATTGCATTAACGGATTTGAGAGAGATAGAGGACACTCAATTTATAGGAGTAGCAAAAAAATATGCTTGGAAGCGAGATATGTGAACTTGTGGCATAATCTGCACAAGGAAAGATAGTTGGACAATAAAATCACTTTCTATGTTTATAGGGAGGTAATTCAACAAAGCATCCAAAATACACCATCAATACTATTGCAAATAGTGGAAGCATACAAGATGATTGCACACTTTAAATACATAAGACATCATATGTATATCCAAGAAAAGGACCCAGCTTAATGGTGGTTGCTGAGAAAATACAGGTTGACAGAAGATGAACTTGGATAGATTGTAGAAGACTAGGAGCAAGAATGGAAAACTCAAGTGCCAGAACCGGAGAAAACACAAACATTAACCATCATAGAACAATCCAAAAAAAGAAGGAAATAATAAGAAGAAGAGGAACCAAAAGGAAACGACACAGGAGAAACATAAAATACAGTACCTCACCTAAGAGAGAAGAGGATATAACATGATAAGGGGAAATCAATACAACAATGCAAGAAGAGGAAGTCATTCAAGGAAGTGGCCACCCAGAACTTGACAAAAAATGACTTAGAGAACATAGGTGATAGGATAAAATAACTGATAGATGAAGTGTTTCAACGTGTGGCACAGAAACAAGAAGAGATACAAACATATGTCTAGAAATAGATAGCTTCATTGTGTCATCTTTTGGAATCAACTAAGATAGAACCAGAAAAAAAGACAGAGAAAGAGTATATGGAGAGTATTGTGAAGATGAAAAAAGTAGGACTAATGACCTATCATACATCAAAAGTATCAGCAGAGTGTCGATTGGTAAATATATCATTGGGGTCTATAGAGTTCCACTCGATAGATATGTATAAGAAAACACAAGCATTAAGTAATATTTGATTATTCTTGTTGCAGTTTCCAATGACTGTATTAAAGGGTTTGTAGACAAGTTTTATACAAGAGATAAATTCATGCTCATAGTCTACGGTGATGGATTTGATCAAGGTAACAAATGATAAAGAAACATTGTACATAGAATACAATAAAGTTATGATGGAACAAGATGAGGCCAAAAAGAAATCATAAAGGCTACAAAATACGATACAAAAGTTTTATAATGACATTCCAGAGATCTTGATGGAAATATATGCCCCATTAGAAGAGAAAGTGTCAAACAATAGAAAATCCATTTAGGGTTTTTGTGCAAATATCATAGATTTAGAAGCACGCATTACATTAGGAATTCCACCTGAGGAAAGAGAGAAAGGGGAGTAGAAAATGGAGATGACAGTGGAAAGTATCAAACGTTTGGAGGAGTGTGCCAAATTATATGAAGAAAGAACACAAGTATGGACAAAACTAACAGAAGATGCAAAGTTGCAAGGAATAGGGAAGAAGTTGTAGGCTATGCAGGATAAGGCACAAAATTTCAAGGAGGCAATGAGCACTCTACCACCAATAGAAAAGATGTCTGAAATTGTGGAGAACATGAATCTCTACTTAGACATGAGCCAATTTAGAGAAAAATAGTAGGATTGCAAAAATAAGATTGAGACGTTATAAGAGGATATGTTCCAGGTAGCAGGGGAACTTGTAGCTGCGTAAGGCATCGTGAAGTAGGTAGTGCAAGAAAGTGAAGAGAAGTTGAAGACCCACATTATTGCAGAGACAACAAACAAAATATTACATCAGGAAACACAAGCAAAGGAAAAGGTCACAAATGCAAGAGAAACATTCCAGAAGTTCATGGAAACATGGAAGTAGTCCTGAAGTGGCTCGGAATGAGCCACAGGTGACTATTGGGGGCTTGTTGGAGTAGTTCATTTTGCGAAAATTATTAGGAATCTCACAAGATAAATCACGTGATAAATCGGCTAAGGAGCAGTGCACGTGAAATAAAGGAAGATAATTAGTGCATTTTTATGGGTCAATACACGTAAAAGGAGAAAGTTAGTTAGAAGTAGTTAGACTATTTTTTCCACATTGTAATGGGATAAGCCCCATTGTAAAAGTATAAATATGTAATGATTTTTTTGGGTATAATTAGTTCATGATTGATTAGTCCAATGGATGTATCTTGGGGATTTCTTGGTTGAGTTGAGTATGAGTTAAGTTGAATATCATGCAAGAGTTAAGTGTGCAATGTATGTGAGAATGACAAGGGAATGTTGGGTTATAACTGAGATATCTTGTATGAAATCACTACACACCTTTTTTAATAAATGATTTTGAATGATAATATAAGAAGTTTGTCATTATGGGCACATCCCAGTTTGGGGTAAACCAGATTAAATATTATGTCCTTGTGCATTGTTGTGATGTGTTTCTTTTATGTTCTGTTTATGGCACATAAATAATGTATGAATGGTTAATATGAATCATGTATATGTTGTTATGGTTATGCACATATGATGTATGGTATAATGAGTGAATGTTAAGAATAATGGTTATGATGAATGTCTCCCATTCCTCCATAACTATGGAAACATGATTCCTGCAATCCCCATAGATGCCTCGGGTGAGACTTCACCTGCTTGCGGGTGATGCTGAAAGGGACAGTATATTTAGGTTTTTGTTGGTGATTTAATGTTGAACCCTAGGTATTACCACTGCATGCCAAAGCAAGTCTTATCACAAACCCAAGCCAATCCCTTGACCACAAATGCATCGCCCTAAATACAATAATTTATCTAACATGAATTGTATATTTTAACCTTTATAATTAATTACTACAAACATATTATTAATAAAAAAAGAAAATATGCAATGGAACACACACGTTACATAGATATTCTTACCTTGGAAATGAAAACTAGGAAAATCATCAACATGTTTAGAACCACACCTCTAATCTTCTTTATGCATCATATTCTTCATTTTTTACAATGAAATATACATATAGGATCCCATGGCATACAAACCCCTAATCCATTGACCTTGATTAGTCAAAAACCCTAATTCCTTAACCAAAATTAGAAAACCATTGGTAAAAACCATGTGCTAAAGAACCGCTAAAAATGGATGCAAATAACTACCAAGAAAGGACCAAAATGATTTTTCTCGAGGGAAGGAGGTCTCCCTCCCTTGAAACCCTATATCCCTCCCAGCTAGGGGGAGCTAAGCACCCAACAGACCCCCTTTTCTCTAATCTCAATCTACATTACATGGGATCAATTTTGAAAATAACATAACACATACCCAACACCCTCCCACTCTCTCTCTC
>ML787035.1:81210-139611 GCA_009831015.1 Picea engelmannii
CACTTTTTATCCCCTCCTCGTCTCTACCTCTATATATCCAACTTCCTCCCTCTCCCTCCCTTACTCCCCCCCACTCCTCTCTCTCTCTCTCTCTCTCTCTCTCTCTCTCTCTCTCTCTCCCCCCCTTTTCTTCTTTCTCCTCTATCTCTCTCTCCCTCTCCCTCCCTCTCTCCCACCATCCTCTCTCCCCTCCCCTTATGTCTTTGTCTCTCTCATGGATGAAGAGTGAGAGAGGGAGTTAGTGAGAAGTGGATACTGAGACGGTGAGAGAGTGAGGGGGTAGAGAGAGAGGGAGGGAGAAATAGAGAGAGGCAAAGAGGGAAGGGGATAGAAAGAGAGGTGGAGAGAGAGAGAGAATGTGTGTGTGTGTGTGAGAGAGAGAGAGAGAGCATGTGTGTGTTTGTGTGTGTGTGTGTGTGTGAGAGAGAGAGAGAGAGAGTGGTGGGAGACATAGGGGGAGAGGGGGCATGGGGGAAATAGGTGTTGAGCCAAAAGTGTTTTAATTATTTCATAAATCTTCCCTTGTATTTTTCCCACACTTAGAAAACTTTTCATTTTGTCGTGGGTTCATGATTCAATTCCATCCTTATACACTGTTTTGCCTCCTCCAAAATGCATCGTTGTATTATGATATATCCATTTTACATGAACACTTAGATTATTTCAATTCTCTCGTGGATTCATCACATACTCTCATTCAAGTCTAAATTTATACTGATACCAAAATTCACTTCCATGTTCCTCCATCCTCATTTCACACCATACATAGAAATTTTCCTAATGTTTCACTATGGGTTCAAGTCACTCGACCAAATTATTTTATTATCATAAAAAATAGTCCATTTATTCACTTCATTATAGGTAAATAGTTTTTCAACACTTCATTTTGGATGTGTGGGTCATATCATAATTATTCAAAATATTTCTCTCCTCCATCCAACCGATCCAAGTCTCATACTTAGTTATTTCTTGAATCTTTTCATAATGGGTTCATGGGTCCGTGGGTTTGTGTTCATACTCCTACTTACATCCAATCATCCTATGCACATGGTAATACATTCCTCTCATGTCACCCTCCATGAGGTATATTAAATTAAAATATTACAAAAAATAAAAAGTGCTTAAAATTTGAGGACATTATTAATGGCGACCTTCTCGAGACAATCATCCATTAATTCAAATTTAATTCATATTAAACTTTCTTTCGAAATAAGAGTATCGAGGTATATTATGGTAAAAGGGTTTTCTTTGGTATTAATGTTCCAAAAGACTTTATATAAGCTATGAACTCCATTAAGCATGAAGGTCATAAGAAATGAAAGCTTCTGCGGAGATACCCTCAATACATTTGGATGAGAAGATAAAAAATTTCACTAGTCTAGAGCATACAAATATTATTCTACATTTCTTCCTCCAAAGAGAAACTCCAATGATATCTGGAAATCAAGAATTACTAAAGTAGGTTTTCTTCCAGAGGTTTTTGATGCTAAAGATCTAGGTATGTGGTGTATAGATAAGTTCGAGAAGGACTAGAGGATTATTCATCTACAAGTACAATTCCCTATCTCTTTAGCACCTTCAAATTTCAATAAAATGTTCAAGTTACCAGAACCAATGATGAATTTTAAATGTGAGGAATCTAAAGATTTCCTAAAGGCTAAAAATGGTGTTCGCGATCTCTTGCAACAATAGCTGGAAGACCTGACAATGATGCCTGAATATTTAACATCTATCCAGGTCAACCTAATAAAAAAAAACCTATCAAGAAATGGGATGGCTATTTTCTAGGGTAGATGGGAAATAATCAAATTATATTATTCCTTTTTTAGCTCTATATATATACCATAATTTTCTATTCATGATAAACTAGTTTTGAACTAGGTGAAAATAATTTTTGGAGAAATATATTTTCAATTATCAATTTTTAAGAAGAACAAGAGGTTATACATGTCTTTGTATTTAATCTTTTCTATCACATACTTCCATTTTCTTAAAGGAATTCATTTGGACAAACAAGTCAATTGACAAACTAACCTAGTTCATAAATGTAGCATTTCTATGAAGTTTACAATTCATTTATTTCTTCTTTTAATAAACTCATATTTGGATCTAGTACATCAAGACATTCTTTAGAAGTGACAACATTTATATATAAAAGAGGGATTTTCAAAGCGATGGACCATTACAACACTGTTAGAATTCATTATTCTTTAGAAATTCCTTTTTACCTTCTGTATTATGCACCAAACAGGATATTTGTGATTGAAGTTTATATATGATATATATTCTGGGCTCATTTTTTCCACAAAAGGAGGAAAGATAAATTTATTCCCTTTCCATGGAAAATCAGTGAAGTAATATTGAAGAACACTACAAGAATTAACGAATATGCAACTCAGTTTGATTAGTTTGATTTAAAGGTAGTAGAAGAAGTTAAAGTGTTTGACCCAAATCAGTTGTTCATGAAACATATGATATTTGTGGGTTCAAGTGTCTCATATGAAAACACTTTTATATTTGGAGAAGAGGAATACAAAGTCAAAACCCTAAAGAATTTCCTATTGAATATATTGACATTGCTATTAGTACCAATGAACCACATTGACAACATGGAAAAAATAGAAATGAAAGAAGTACATGGTCTTAAAATTCTTCTCAAAGAAGTGGCCCACAAAAACTAAACCCTCAACTTATAGCTCAAGATCAAAAGAAATCATCAACTGATAATTCTAATGATGTAGGAGATCAAAACCCTCCTAAGGGAAGTTTTGAGTGACCCCATAAACTTCTAGTAACTAGTAAAAGAAAAAGGAAAAAAAATCCACAAGGAGTAAATGGGTTTGTACCTAAAGATGAAGATGCTCTTGAAGATATGGATTTGGATGCAAACATTGAAGATATAGAATTCCCTGATGAGGAACAAAGAATTCAAGAAAGAAGAGAATTTGCAACAGAAATGGCCACACAACAACCAATCATTTTTTAATAATAATCCATTACCTGGCATAACACTCTATTTGATAAAGATTCAAAGTATTTGGTTTTTGAAAAAATTTATTCGAAGAAAAAAAAAGTTCAAGGAAGGTCAAGCTCAAAATTTGACCTAAAAGGGCTTCCACCATAAAAAATGGTATAGATCCATGAAGCCAAAAGCACGTTCTTGAAGATATTAGTAGGTGAAATGGAAGATGAAAATTCTATACTTAAATACATGATTAAAAAATTGGAGAATGCTCTAATGCCACCGCTAATATTTGCTAACCCATTTTCCATAGTTTATCTCTAGAGGAACTTTGACAAAACACTAGATTCAAGTTTAAAATTAAGAGGGAAATCAAACTTACTTTGTTGTAGTCAGAAGGTATGTTAGGCATAATATTAAGAAACACATGTCTCTAATTCTTGAGTCATGGGAACTTGCAAATATTTTTGTTTCTTTGGTGTCCAAAATTACAAATCTAAGACAATACCTAAAGGCTGATATAGAGAACGATGATGGATTTTATACAGGGGATGTTTTACATTTGTTTTAAAAGTTTCAAGTATGAGGGAATTTAAAATAAAGGAAGAATAATTACCATCCTGCACTCATATAAAAAAACTAAAACCATGTTGTATTAAGAGAATAAATACTTTCAAGGAAATATTGGCTAATTGTGACACTTTAAGTGTCAAAAAAGGGATTTTATATTTGAAATTGGTTGAGAAAAACTTGCCTGGAACAACTAGAGAGGTTCAAGACCCCAAATTAATATTAAGTTCTATTTTTATGGCAAGAGATAAATTTGAAGAACATCTTGAAATATTGAAAGTTGTCTCAGCAAAAACATTTAATAGTTTGAATGAATATACAAATAAAGACATTTAAAGTTGGTTAATGAGATATGTTAATAAAAATGAAGATATTGAAGATACATTACACCAACTTTTAATTGAATTTAGAGATCTAGAAACAACGTTACTTTATATAAAATTTAGGAAAGAGATAAATGTTGCACCTATGAGGGATTAAATACAAAATTAGTTAAAGAAATCTTTAATCAAGATAGATGAAACAAATCACGAAGTGACAGTTACAAAAGGTAAAATAATATCAACATAGGAGAATACGAAAGGAAAATCATCCAACAAATAACTAGGGGGGAGATCCATCACAATGAGTAAACTGATCACATCCTTCATAATTCCTTTATTCATTTTCTCTTCTCATTTAGGAATCATCTATTTGTCTCTTGTATTTCTTGAGAAAAAACATAATTGATTTATGATCATCTCCTCTTTCTTCTTTTCAGGTTCATTAATGTTACACTTTCATTTTATGCTCCACGAGACCCCAATCCTAGTCGATTTGGACGAATGTTATTTTTATATTTAGAGTGTTAAAGATTATTAATATTATTGAAAATCCTAGAGAACTATTTCAAGGTTAAACTTTAATTATATCTTGAACTCTAAGTTATCAAGCATAAGATATTTGAATTTTTCCTATGATATTCTTTCTTATTTTAAATGAAATAATTGCTTAAAGTTCTCTCAATTGTGGAACTTTATTTTTCCTTCTTATGAATGTGATCAAAATTATGACATTGTGATGCATGTGAGAATTATAATATTTTTTATATAATGGTTATTTTATTTTTGTATAATATTTTGTATATTTTGTATTTTACTCATTGAATATTCTTGGTCCTCTTTTCAAGAAATCTTTTTGTGAATATTTTATTTCTCAATCATTAGTATTTTTTGTTTTGTTGAGCATTAAATGTTTGAGGTTTGCTATTTATTACTCTCCCATCTTGATATTTTAGTCTAAAGATATCGAAATTTTTTTTTAAGAAAATAAGAATACAACCTCTATAAAACACAAGCGGATATTTTACCCTTGTGAGGTTTTTGTTTGGATATTGACCAATATAAACATCAACAAGAGAGAGAGAGAGAGAGAGAGAGAGAGAGAGAGAGAGAGAAGGGGGATAGGGAAAAAAACATGATATAAACACGTTTTATTTCCCATGTATTTATATTTTATCTCATTATGGGTGTATCAAAACTCTGCAAATTAGGTACTTGTTGGATGCAAAATTTATTTTCGCATCCAATAAGTGCCTACAATTGAAATTTAGGTAAACCTATAAGAATATAAGTCGAAAATATGATTAAAAAAATTAATTTGTTTTTATTTACCTTTGAAATTTCATAACTCTTATTTTATTGTTTTAACTGTTATTTTATTATTTTCCTTAGGAGTCCCATTTTAGACCTCAAGTTTCCCTTATTGATCTACTCCCTTAATGGTAGGTTTCCTTTTCAAGGTTGATTAAACATTCTGACTAGGTGAATTTACAACAAGAATCACAGGTTCCAACACCTATTTTCCTCAAAGTGCAAATGTTGCATGCAAATTAATTATTGTAATTCATCTCTTAATAGTTCCAGAAAAGCATAGTCAAAATAATTGTTCTACCATCATAAGAAATATGCCAAACTTCTCTTACCTTTGTTGGATTACTGAGAGGGGGGGTGAATAAGTAATAGATATTTTTAATCCTTCTAACAAAAATATGAAAGTGTTGTCTATCTTTATGATTAATATAGCACTATCATCCAATAAGTGCAGAGTAAATAAACCATGAAAAAATGAACAATCATACACATACAAAATACACCTGTATTTTTTTCATGGAAACCCAATGCGAGAGAGAACCACATAATGCTTTTTTTTATTTGTCTTTAAAAATTACATTCATTGGAAGCACCAACTTCCTTTGTTTTCTAGCTACAACTGGAAGCAGGCTCCGACCCCCTATTTTCAGCCTACAACCCAAGGGAATATCCAACTCCCTAACTCTCTGACTACAACTAGAAGGAGGCTACAAGCCCCTATGTTCTCCGACTACCACCGGAAGGTCGTTGCAACCACCTATCCTTTCCCCATCCAACCGCCATGAAATATAAGTGCCAAATGTAGAAATTGAATATGTCATTGTAACAACCTGTTCTTTCAAATCTATCTCTGAGAAACCTTTCATTGTATACTCACAAACCAATCTAATCTGATCACATAAACACTATACCACAAGTATGTACGTCAAACCATGTGTTAGAACCTCACTGTTATACAACCTCTATCTATACTAATAAATTTAGCAACATACCTCAACCAAAATCCCTTAAACATGAACCAATACTAAACTTCAGTAGATCTTCCTCATAGCAAATCTACAACAATCCCTAAAATTTAAAGAGGGCATCCAACATATTTTCAAGAAAAACCCTCAACCATATTAATAACTTCAACATTACACATATGAAAACCATACCTTTTTTCTTCTTGTAGTGTTCTACTGCTGCATTTTTGATACTGCGAATCGGCTGTCATGATTTTCTGTCACTTTTTTTCTACCACACTTTTTATGTCGCACTTTTCCTTCCATGATTTTTATGCCACACTTCTTCTGGTGCACTTTTTCTTTCGTGATTTTTTGTTGTGTTTTTTCTACCATATTTTGTTTGTCACACTTTTCTCTATCAATAATACCTGCCCAAATAATCTTTCACAAAATAGATTTTCAATGATATTCAATAGGTGGTAATGGGAGAGGCTTTCTCTCTTATTTATACTTCCATGTAGCTTTGTCAAGGGGTTACCTTCTAACCAACTTAACCCACTTTCCTTCTTTTAGGGATAACCCACTTCTAACCACTTGTCCACTTCTAACTCACTTTTCTACAAATAGTAAATTCTCCACATCTAGTTGCAACTAAATTATTTTTAATTATTTTCGTATTGCAAGAAATTAACCCATGGTTGTAATGTCCCCAACCACCAACAGGTTAGGAAACACCACTACTCAGATACTTCACTTAACTCTTATACTGATTTGTAACAACCCCAGCCTCCAACACCACTGTCAGGAATGCTACCCAAACTCCTTGTCTTCTACAGACTAGCTCTGACATACATATGTATATAAGATGCATATTTAACGAATTCAATTCAAATAGCATAGAGTTACTGCTACCATATAGACCCAGATGGAATTAACAACAATTCATATATGCAATGAAATACATGATAACATTCAAACATCACAGACATGCATAACATATAAATTAAGCACAGAAAGGATACTTATATTGTTTAACTGGAGTAACACCAACAACTGCATGCAAACCTTCCATGAACCTCCCAGCCTTAGACCACACTTCTCATCACTCTCAGTAGTAGGTCACCCCTAAGATGGGACTTATCTCCATCAGGAAATGGATTCCAAAGCTAGGAAAGATCAATAGGGAAGTCACACAGTTAAAGAGGAAGGATTCTCTCCCGGGATCCACTTATGCCCACTACTCACAAACTCTCATTCCCCACATGCCTGTCCCATCCCAGGAGTATACACCTTCACTATCACATAGTCCATCGGATTCTCAACCTCCCTTTCCTTCGGCTTCAGCAAAAGACCGAACCGAAATTCTTAGAGATCCACAGCAGCTATGTGACTCCTTCCATGGAAAATCACCTCCCCAGCCCACTCTCTCACATGGAAAGAGTTTCTCACAGGATTGACAACTTGCCTCTTCAATCCAAAACCACCTCTCTCACCTAGAGAGATTGTTTCTCATAGGCCTAACAACCTTATTCATCAACTCAGTTCCAACACAGTGAGGGCAACAACAAGTCTCAACAAGGAAGAAACGATGACAACAAGACACACTCAGTCAAGGAACTGTGTGGCCACAACAACCAACAGTTATGGCACAACACAACTTAGGCAATTATGGCGTGTTTGGAATTCATAGGAGACATGACTTAGTTTGTTGATTTTCCACAGGTTTTAGGGTGTGTGACAAGGAAAAACACAGAGGTCGATGGTGAAGGTTCTAGGTTCAAAGAGAGAGTGGAATAATGGTATACCAACAACCCCCCAACATGTGATGACTCTTCAGCTTTAAGTGCATGTGTCCAGGTCAACACATGTCTTCCTAGGGTTACTTGCACTCCATTTAGCATTCGTTCCCTTTCCCAGGAACTTAGGATAAAAAATGCATCTTTCCACAACTTTTGGAATAATAATAAATTATTATTCTCAAGGACCTAAGCCCCTAAGATTAGACTCTCTTTCCAACCTTTCATCCCCCTCTCCCTCACACAGCGTTGTGGAATATTAGTCCCCCAACACTCTTTCTTCATGGTCGGTCTACACGTAGCGATGTTTTTATATTAATAATGTGCATAATTACATGTACACAAAATCATGCTCTTGTCCTTTAACACCTAGGCTCTCCAACCTATTAACATGTAAGCTTACCAACTTATAATTCCTTGGCTCAAAAATGTACAAAACATGTTTATAATTCATAATATAACTTAGGCAGGTCCTTGGGGTAGTACAATCCCCTCCCCTTATTTTTTCACTGTCATCAGTGCAACTTATTTACACAGCTTCAACAAGATTTCCAAAACCTTCAAAAATATGCAGGTATTCTAGCCGCATAGAGTCCTCATGATCCCATGTTGTGTCCTCAGAACCATACTAGGTCTACTGGACCTTTACAATCCCTATGGATCAATTCCAGAGTTTCTTGATTTTTCGATACAATATATGCACAAGATTCACTTGCAAGACGCCTTCTTGCTCCACCTGAATCACATTCCAATTAATAACATGATTAGTATCAGGTATATATTTCTTAAGAAATGAAACATGAAGCACATTATGTACAGTCATGGATGAAGGAAATGAAAGCATATTTTCAACCTGCCCAATCCTTTCCAGGACTTCATATGGACCACAATATATGGCTGCCAACTTGGAGCAGTTTTTGAGCTTCAGGGAGCTTCTATTGGCTTTCACTTTTAGGAAAACATGATCAACTACTTTAAACTCCCTGTGGGTTCTATTCTTATCTGCATAACGTTTATGCCTATCTCGGGTAGCCTCAAATTCTTCTTAATCTTCAACATTTGTTCTTCCATTTCCTTAAGCAACTCTGGCCCAACTACTTCTCTATCAGTTGGGTTATCCCATCTTACTGGGGTGTTTCACTTTCTATCATAAATTACTTCAAATGGGCTCATCTTCAATGATGCTTGATACCCATTGTTGTAGGAAAATTATACCAAGTGTAGGTAGTCTTCCCATTTAGATGGTTTTTCCATCACATACATTCTTAGCATGTCTTATATCACTTGGTTCACCCTCTCTGTTTTCCCATTAGAATCAAGATGATAAGCAATGTTGAAGTTCAGATTTGTTTCAAACCCTTTAAATAACCCGTTCCATAATTTTGAGGTAAATTTCGAGTCTCTATCAGACACAATTATCTTGGGAATACCATGCAACCTTGCTACTTCCCTAATATAGATATCAACAACATTAGTTGCCTTCTGAGTGGTCTTCAATGGTATAAAATGGGAAGCTTTCATAAGCTTTTCCACCACCACCATGATGGAATCATGTTGCTTATTTGTTCTGGGTCATTCGGTGATGAAATCCATTGTCACTACTTCCCACTTCCACTCAGGAATGGGTAATGGTTGTAGAAACCCTGTTGGGTGCCTATGCTCATCCTTGACCTTCTGACATTCCATACATCTAGTGATGTATTCTACAATTTCTTTCTTCATACCTGGCCAAACGTATTAGCTCTTGAATGTTGCCACCATTTTCTGATATCCAGGGTGCCCAGCATAAGGCACATTATGCATTTCCTTCAAAATCATAATTCTCAATTACGAGGAACTATGTACATAAATTATATTTTTGTATAGGAGTGTCCCATCGGTTTCCAATTTATAATATTCCATTTTATGTATCATATTACCTTGTTGTAACTTTTCTACCAATTCCATGTACTGCAAATCTACATTTTCAACTTTTGAAATTATGCCTTTAATATCATTTTGATACATTCTAATGGCCATAGTATGTAGTTCATCCACTCTTCTGCTAAGTGAATCAACCACTTTGTTCTCCTTCCCTTTGATATGCTTGATATCAAATTCATATTCACAAAGTAATTCCAACCGCCTAATCTTCCTAGCATTCAAGGTTGGATGATCAAACAAATTATTCAAACCATTATGGTCCGTCCTGAGTTTAAATGTCCTTCCCACGAGGTAGTGCCTCCATTTCTTCAGGGCGTACACTATGGATACCAACTCCAAATCATGAGTTGCATAGTTATTTTCATTCTCTTTCAATTTCCTGGACTCATAAAATATTACAAATCCATTATGGCTTAGGACTCCTCTCAGTCCTTCTTTGCATGTGTCTGTGCACACTACAAAATATTCATTTGGATATGCAATCCTCAGGATTGGAGCACTAGTTAACAATTGCTTCAATTGTTGGAAGCTTCTCTCACATTCTTTTGTCCATTGAAATTTATTTTCCTTCCTTTGCAAGGAAGTGATAGGGTGAGCTATCTTTGAGAATCCTAAAATGAACCTTCTGTAATAGCCATCTAGACCCATAAAAAATCAGAATTTTGTTACATTCTTTCATGCTAACCATTCTCTAATGTCTTCTATCTTTTCAGGATCCACTGCTATCCCATCTTTGGAAATGATATGTCGCAAATAATGGAACTTCCTTTGATAGAATGAGCACTTGATCAATTTGGCATACATTTGGTTCTCTCTTATCACTTGCAGAACCATCTGCAAATGTTTTTCATGCTCTTCCTCTGACTTGGAATACACCAGCATGTCATCCAAAAAGATTATGACAAACTTGTCTAGGAATTCTTTGAATACACCATTCATTAAACACATGAAGACAATGGGTGCATTTGATAACCCAAATGGCACCAATGTGAATTCATAATGAGCATACCTTGTTCTAAAGGAGGTCTTGTTGATGTCTTCATCCTTTATCCTTACTTGGTGATATCTTAACCTGATATCTATTTTTGAAAATATCTTGGCATCCTTTAACTGATCAAAGAGATCATTGATCCTTGGGAAAGGATACTTGTTCTTAATAGTCACTTTGTTCAACTATCTGAAATCACTGCACAGTATTAATGTTCCATATTTCTTCTTCCTGAACAGGACTGAGGCATCCCAAGGTGACACACTTGGGCATATATACCCCTTCTTCAAAATTTCTTCGAGATTCAATTGCAGTTCTTTAAGCTCTAGTGTACTCATTCTGTAAGGATTTTTTGACACTGGAGATGCTCTAGGCATCAAGTTTATAGAGAAATCAATATCTCTCTTCAGGGGTAATCTGGGTACCTCTTGGAATACATCTTCAAAATCCTTTAATGTTGCTTGGTATTCAATATATGATACCTTATCTTTAGGAGCTTCTTCCATATGAGCTGCAAACATTTGGCATCTTTTCTTTTAGGACTTCTTTAGCTACATTGCTGAGATTTCTCTGAAAACAACTACTCTGGGAATTCCTTGAACTCTTCTCTGATTCCCTTCCTCATCCAGGCAAATGAATACCTTGATACGACAGTCTAAGATGGCATGGAATTGGTCCAACCAATCCATCCCAATTAGAAAGTCATAGGAACCTAAAGGTAAAATGTTCAATTCATCTCATGTGCTCATCCTGTTCATGTCCACTAGACATGACTTAACCAACTCCATAATTTTTATTTTGGTTCCTGTAGCTAGTTGCACTAACCAAGATCTTCCATGCTTTCTTCATGGAAAATGCAAACTTTCCACCACTCTAGGATCTATATAACTATGACTAGCTCCTGAATCAATTAAAATACTAATGGCATGGTTGTTGAGCATACCTTCCACTTTAATGATATGTGATTAAGACTCATCTTGCTTGTTTTCTAGGGATGCATAGATCCTTGGTATTATACTGCCCATGTCTTCCACTGTTTTTGCTTGCTGAAAATTATGGACAACTCTCACCTTGTCATTTCTATGGGGGCAATCTATGTTCCTATGATTACCATTACAACCCCAACATTCGATAGGTGGTTTTCTTGGAATTTGTACACCTACTTCAACTTTCCTGGGCTCTCTAAAAGATGGCTATCCTTGAGGATTGTTTCTAAAAAAGGATGGCTTAGTTCCCTTCTTCCTCTGATCAATATTGAATCTCTTCTTGTCTTGCCAAGCCTTTCGAAAAGTGGGATTTTCAGTTTGTTTCTCATATAATCATTTTTGTCGTCTTATGGTTTCTTTCATAGTTTTAGGATCATCATACTATATCTTGTCACCAGCGGAAGATGGTAGTCCACTCATATAACTTTGAATTTTGATAGTCTCGTCTTTGATGAAAGGAACATACTTCAGCAATTCCAAAAACCTTCTTTCATATTCATCAATGGACATGCTACCCATCTTGAGTTCAAAGAACTCTTTCATATTCATCAATGGACATGCTACCCATCTTGAGTTCAAAGAACTCTTTCATATTTCTGTCATAGTATCTCTTAGTCAAGTATTTCTTTTCGAAATACTTCTTAAATTCCTCCCAAGTAATATTATTCTCTTTAATGTGTTGCATCTGCACAAGTTGATCCCACCACATCGATGCATTTCCTTTCAGTTGATACATTGCAATTCTTCCTTTTGCATGAGAGGCATAATCCTACAGTTGGAAATATTTCTTCATCCCAAGAAGCCATGTCTCGGCATATTTCTTCTTCCTGTGTTCTACACCAAATGTAGGAGGATTAATCTTGTTCATTTCTCCCTTCAATTCATCCACTCCATACCTTTTGTGTTTCTCGGTAGGAGATGAGCTCGAACTACTGTTTTCCCTCCTCTTGGAGTGTTCTTGGGAGTGATGATGCTGTCTACAAACACTCCTTGATTTCCTCTTCTCATCAGGAAGCTTGTGACTTCCTTCTTTATTGGAGTCACTCTCCTTATCCAATTTCCTTTCTATCCTTTTTAGGATCTGCATCAACTTTAAGTTGAATTCTCCTTGTTGGTCCTTGGCTTTCATGAGATTTATGTTATCTTCTCGGTGATGTTGGACATCTTTCTGCAATCTTTCAATGATTTTCATCATGTTTCCCTCCTTATCTATTTCTTCTCCATCTCCATTGGAATTTGACCCTTCAACTCTGACATGAAAATTCATTCCTCTTGCTTCATTATCTGAATTGGAAGTATTATGTGCCTCCTCCATTTGTCTCCACTAAGTGACAATTTTGTTTGGTTCTAACAATCGTTGATTCTACAACACAATGTGAAATCAACCAAAATTTGTTGAGCCATCATTTCTTAACAAATTCCATGACATTCATAAACCACTCTCATTCAAGAAAACTTTCATTTTTCACTCCTTCTGATTCTCCTTCAATCAAGAATCCCCGTAGATTTCCTTCTTTCTGATCTTTTCTTTGCTCTGCAATAATTGTTTTTGGCACTAGCACATTTCTCTTAGCCTCCAACCCATGCGACCATGGGATATGGCCTAGCTCTTCTTTGATAAGAACTTACTCAGGGCTTTAGGCCTATGGATTCGAATGTTTTCAAACACATCTCAATAGTCTCTCAGATTTCTGAACTATGAATTCACATAGTAGGGAGGGTTGACTATCCACGACTACTCAGCATCCAACAACTGATACCCATTGTCAAACTTCCATCATCAGATCTTTGGGACTTTAGATCTTCCAGACTTTGGGTCTTCAGAACTTCGAGACTTCGGGTCTTTGGAAGTTTTCTTGCTTGCTTCTTTCCAATATCTCGAATTCTGAATTTTCAGACTTCTCTACCTTCCGATCAACTTAGTAAAGATGTCACCAATGTAGGTGGTGGCATGTGGAATTCCTAGAAAGTTCCATGTCACCCTTGGTAATGTCATCTGGCTCCATATAGTACATATGTCACCATCTAAAGTGGTGGCATGTGGCATGTTTAGGAAATTCCATGTCCCCCTGGCGATGTCATCCTGCCCTACTACATTTTCTCTGTTTTTCTTTGGAACTTTGGGTTTTGAAAGTTTGTGAATTATCACATCCCACTTCTCCTGATCGAAAAATTTTGAAGTTACCATTTTCTCTTCTTCTTGATCTAACAGTCAAGCTCTTCTCCTCAGATATATGGTGTAGATCTCCTGTAGGACTTTGTATTTTTAGGCTTCGTCCCTTCTCTTATTTTTTCACCCAACTTCACTGAATTCATGGAGTTCAAAGGGCTTCCAGGTTAACCCTTTTACGATTTCTCCAGATTTGATGGTCGTAGAGGATTCCCCTTTTTCTGAATAGATCCTATGGTTCACATTACTCTATGGTCCAATACCACTTTTGTCATGGCTTTACGATACGCCTAGACCTCCTAATCTTTGTAACACTACCAAGGTAACCTATTGACACTTAGGAATGTTTTGAGGTCCAAAATTGGTTCCTCTTGACATAATTTCCACCTGGAACCTTGGTTTTGAACTTGAATTTTGTCCATTTCGACAACAATTCCTTTCCGAACTTTTTCTCCAACTTCCAATAACATGGCCCATCTAGGCTCAGTGTTGAAACCTTGGCTCTAATGCCAATTTATAATGTCCCCAGCCACCAATGGGCCAATCAACACCACTACTCAAACACTTCACTTAGCTCTAATACCAATTTGTAACATCCCCAGCCTCCAACACCACTGTCCAGAATGCTACCCAAACTCCTTATCCTCTACAGACAAGCTCTGACATACATATGTATATAACATGAATATTTAATGAATTCAATTCAACTAACATAGACTTACTACTACCATACAGACCCAGATGGAATTAACAGTAATTCATATACCCAATGGAATACATGATAACATTCAACCATCACAAACATGCATAACATATAAATTAAGCACAAAAAGGATACTTATATTTTCTAAATGGAGTAACACCACCAACTGCATGCAGACCTTCCATGGACCTTCCAAACTTAGACCACACTTCTCATCACTCTCAACAATAGGTCACCCTCGAGTTGGGACTAAGCTCCATCGAGCAAGGGATTCCTAGGCTAGGCAACGTCAATAGGGAAGTCACATAGTTAAAGAAGAAGGATTCTCTCCCAGGAGACACTTACACCCACTGCTCACAAACTCTCATTCCCCACATGCATGTCCCACCCTAGGAGTATACACCTTCACTATCACATAGTTCACCAGTTGCTCAACCTCCCTTACATTGGGCTTTAACAACAGACCAAAGCAGAATTCTCAGAGCTCTGTAGTAGCTATGGGACTCCTTCCAGGGAAAATAACCTCCTGAGCACACTCTCTCACTTGGAGAGAATTTATCACAAGTTTGAAGACCTACCTCTTCAATACAAAACCACCTCTCTCACCTGGAGATAATTTCTCATAGGCCTAACAACTTACCTCTTCAATCCAAAACAACCTCTCTCACCTGGAGAGAGTATTGCTCATAGGCTTGACAACCTGCTTCTTCAACTTAGTTCCATCACAGTGAGGGAAACTACAAGGCTTAGCAAGGAACAAACAAATAAATTAATCCGCACTTAGTCAAGTTTCTACATGGCTAGAATAGCCAAAAATTATGGCACAACAGGGCTCAAAAAACTATGGGGTTCTCATACTTCACAGGAGACATGGCTCATTCCGTCCATTTTCCATGAGTTTTAGGGCGTGTGACAATGAAAAACATAGAGGTAGATGTTGGAGGTTCTGGTTTCAAATGAGGCATGGAAGAATGGTAGACCAATAACCCCCCAACATGAGATGACTCTTCATCTTTAACTGCATGCACCTAGGTTGACACCTGTCTTCCTGGGGATGCATGCATTCCATTTAGCATTCATTCCCTTTCCCAATAACTTAGGATAAAAAATATATATTTCCACAACTTTTGGAATAATAATAAATTATTATTCTCAAGGAATTAATCCCCTAATCTTATCCCCTCTTTCCACCCTTTCAGCCCCCTCTCCCTTACCCAACCTTGTGGAAGCTTAGTCCTCCATCACTCTTTCTTTTTCTCTTATCATCTTTTCTCCATTATGATACAAAGTGTTGAATCTTCTTGCATAAGGATATGCAACATCCTTGGCATGGGGGAGGGTCAAAGATCCCCTTCAGAACTCTTTTTCAGACTCCCATCTCATCTTTAGAAACCAACATGATCACCCTACAACCCTACAGAACCAGACATAAAAGAAGATAAGCATAGAATAAAGAAGTTTCATGAAGTACATGAAATTCCAATACCAAGCTTCCAGAAAAATCCAACCTAAAAAGATGAACTCTGATAATCTATAAGCTTCAAATACAAAGGCAGTTGCATATGCTATGGGTATTGATCATACAATGGTAAAAGAAAAGGTAATAGGGTATTATATATTTTCCTTTGCTTATAAAACTACAATAGGTATGAAAATGCAGACTAGATCTTATGACCTTAGTGTTAAAACCATGCACCTATCCCTCATACCCATATGCCTAACCTTAATCAATCCTCTCATCACATAAGCACTCAAAAATGATTGAGGGAAAAATCACATCAAAAGTATGAATATGAAGCATGTCTAGTAATGATGGGCCACGAACTTGCTTCATCCTTAAGTAAATCATGAACTTATCTTATGTCATGAGCCATGATTCAACATCAAATTCATCGCTCATAGGTCCAATCACCTATCCTACTTTGACACCCAACGTTCCCTGCCCATCATTATGCTAAACAGACAGAAATGAAATGACTTATCTAGGTGGCGAAGCCATCCAGATGAGCCTCATCTTGTCTTAATTTCCCTTTGCGACATATTTACTTAAACTCACCATCCGAATTAGCAATTCCATCACCATATATGTTGTCATTACCAACCTTTCTCCATTTCTGAGCTTACCTCTCCTTATGATCTCTGGTACCAAACCCTTACCCTCATTAGCTGACTAAATCCTTGCGCTACAACCCGATTTTTTTCTCACAATTTATAAAGATGGTTGTAAGTAGACATGAACCAGTCTTCTAGATTTATAGAGAGACTGAGGAGTTACAAATATGTAGATAGAAGTATGCTATATTGGGATGGATGCCATTTTCGAAGAAATTCACAGGCTGGCATGAGAAGGTATCTCACGCATTTATTCAATGTTACAATGGAGATATTGTGCATATAGGCAATCTGCAGTTAACAATCAATAAAGCAACTTTAAGGGAGTTCATGGGATTACCTAACAAAGGAGCCAAGTATTTTAGAGTAGGAATCAACAAGGAAATGTGCCAATGATTTTTGAAAGAATACCATCAACACCCTGAATGGAAAAAGGGGATCCCTAGGAACTATATCAAGGAAGAGTATCATCCAATGCTTGTTAGTCTTCAACGATTCCTCACTTTTGAAGGCAGGTATGTTGTAACCTTCATATATCATCTTAGGCTTCTATTACACTTTGAAGGAGGCCTTGAAATTGATTTCCCATATTTTTTATGGATGAGTCTAAGCAAGATGGTAAGAACTGTCAAATCCCTATCCAAAATTGAGAACACTAGCATTTACCATCAAGGTCTTATTAAGATGTTAGTTTTACATGAAATCAAGAAGTAAAGGACTAGCTGGAAAATCCACATCACTCAACACCTTCCCATAGAAAACAAACCTTTGGAGGAAGCCCAACTTGTTCCATAGAAAAATAAGGAATCTTAAAAGAAAAAGGGCAAGAAAGATAAGGAAACTCCATCATCATCCAGAACAGTGAACCAAAATGAAAAAGCTAGTAAACAAGCAGGGCCCTCTTCCACAGTCAATAAGACTTTTAAAATTCAAGAAGCAAAAGGTAAAACAAAATTAGTAGAGGAGACTTCAACAGTAGCACTTGAGGAGAAGGTTCATAATATGAAAACTATAAGGAAAGGGAAGAATAGCTTAGAAAATAAAAGTGAACACTCTATAGAAAAATCCCTCGTAACCATTCCACAAAAAGAAAAGAAGAAAATGAGGCCCGTGAGTACCCCTGATCCAATACCCCCTTGTAAAATAAACACAAGGAGCATGTAAAAGAAAGGAAAACCAGTTTTCAGTCCTGATACACATGAAGATCCAATAGATCTTACGTCCCCTTCTAAAGACCTATCAGTCTAGGATGGCATCCCTAGTTTGACTGAGGAACAAGTCACTATTACTTTATGTGGGATGAGGGAGGAAGTGGAGGAAAGAGAATACATCCAGCTAGTAACAATGGAGTCAACAAGGACCTTAACAAAAGAACAGATGAAGAAAAATATAGGGGGGAACTACAAAAACAAAACTAGGAACTCAAACAAGAAGTGAAGGAATACCAACTATTGGACAGGTATATCAAAAAGAAAAATGAGCAATTGAAATCAACCAGCCAACAACTTCAAGATGACCATGAAGAGACTTCTAATAAGCTCAATAAGGTGCTAAGACTCTTACAATACATTAGGGTAATAAAAAGAGAGCTAAAAGAAGAAGCCTCAACCATCAACATCATTGATGCACAAGAGTAAAGAATGGAATCTCAAATTTTGACAATTTTGGGTTTGTTTCAGTTGCATGAGGACATGTAATGGTTTTGGCATGGGGGAATGTTGAGCCTCTAAATTTACATCCCCACTACCCTATTATACTCCTCATCTATACCTTTTTGGCTTACCTAAGCTTGGATAAATGACAAAGAAAACTACCATTAGCCATTGATAAGGTCATAAGATAAAGTATAATTAATTCATGCATTTTTGTGGTTTATTGAGCTAGGAGACTAAATGTTTCAATTTTCCATGTATAACCTTTGACCTCTATATGATTCCATCCTTTCTGTACCAGATCAGCCATCTGATACTTATGTGCCATATTTCCACTGTCTGAATCCAGTACCAAGCACACCTTCCATTCAGATCCGACACTGAATCTCACCTATCGCGATCTAGTACCAACGGCCGTAGACTGTCGTGATCTGGTACCAACCACTTGTGCATTGTTCAGATCCAGTACCATTTACCGAATCTCTCCTTTCACGATCTGGTACTGATATAGGAAGAAAAATATACCAAGTTTAGCTCCAGATCATACTAAAGATAATTGTTGGATGTTTGTTGAATCATTAAAGATCTAGAAAGGTTATGATAAGATTGTTTGCCTATTGCTTCATCCTCATACACTTCATGTCATGAGGATGAAGCTTAAAATATGTAACTGAATATATAAATTTGACAATTGACTGATTTGCTAAAGATTTAACCTCCTTGTGTTTCACGACTAAGACTGTTTAAATAGTCATGGCAAGGATGGTGGAGGTAGTAGAGAGTTAGCATAACACAATATGTGAAGCAGCATTACATATTGTAGAACACATTCTGAGTTGAAGTTTTAATAGAAGGATTTCAATTATTTGCAAGTCTTGACCATTTATGAATGAATCTGACTTGAGTTATTAGCATAGTTTAATTCTTTGTTTTGAAATTTAAGTAAGAGGAATGTGTGGATTGAAAGAAAGCTTACTATAGACTCCAGTCGCTAACCTATTGAAGTGGCAAGGGCCCACCACCCAACAAAGGTCAAAATCCTTATAGATTAGTGTTAATAGTTGATTTCAATAGTATAGATGTTAGATTAGCTGAATCTTAATTCTTTTAAATGATAGCAGTATAGTTTAGACTAGGATTTCGATCATACAATTGTTTGGAGATATTTACTTACTCTATGTTGCATATGTTATGTTTATTTTTGTATGAAGTTGATTTTGATTCATGGACATAAATGTTGGTAGCAATAGTCATACATATTTGAAGGAGAACTAGTGAAGTTTACAACAACACATTGTGAACCATGGCATACTCAACATATTGACTATTGAACTACCCATGCTATGTCTGGATGATTGATGTGTGATTTCCCTTTCAGAAGTGTGAATGCATAGTTAGTTTTCTGGGTCAGATAGCAGAGTTGATCTGTCAAAATAACTCCATCTCATACTTGCATGTTCCATAATGGAGTGGTTAGCCTCTCTGTGAAATACAAGCAAAGTGTGTTTTGATTTGCTAGTTTGTTTTATTTCCAGCATGCTTAATCTAGAATAGTTCTGTACTCATGACATTAGAATTAACTTTCTTATTGGTGCCTTGTAACTCTTTTGATTACGAATCCTGGATTGATAATTAATGAGTGCTTTATATTGAACATATAAGTAGCACAAAATTTTGGCATCATTGCCGGAGAGTTGCAAACAGTAGGAAGTGTTTTTATTTTTAATTTTTTAGATTGTTTGCATAGTTTTTGAATGATTTTAAAGACTGCTTGAGGGAGGAGGATAAATTGTTTAAGACATGAGTGAAGAGCCACGCGACCACTAGAGTGGGTTTATTTGAAGCCAAGTTGCCTTCTTTCCTTCTAGATAGAATTAGGATTTAAATTCAGTTAAGAATTAAATTTCCATTTTATGCATAGATATAGAAATAATAAGGGTAGATTTGTAAGCTCTAAAGATTCAAAAACAACCCCCCCCCCCCACTAATCCAACTGACACTGGTGCAGGAAAAATTCCACAAGGAGAAAGTTCAAGGGGAGCCAGCAAGGGTCCATAAGAGGAACCTAAAATGGAAGAATCAACATTGGGGTGGGAAAAACGTGAATCTGTTGAACATTTAGGAGACACACAAAATCCAGTTTCTGAACCATCTATCAGTGGAATGGCAGAAGAAGAAGGAAATGCAGCCACTGAAATTAAGACCTTTGGATTTCCAATCTTGGATATTTCCAGAAACATCAACATGAATAATATCCCACTATCATCACTACCCACTTTCAGAGGTTTGTCAATTGAAGACCCAAATTTATTTTTATTCGAGTTTTACATGTTATGTAGAAGCTATAACTACTCAGACGATCCCCAAAAACTTAATCTCTTTCCTGCTACAATGAAAGATTCATCCTTAAGATGGTTCATGAGCTTAGGTGAAAATACAATCCTCTCTTGGGATCAGATGAAGGACACATTTTTACGAAAATACCAAGACTATTGTAAGGATAATGCTAAAAATGAAAATTTTAAAATGTAGCAATTAAAAGATAAAAGCCATGAAGACTACTTAGAAAGGTTCTTATACAACTACCAGAAATCAAAATTATTCACCATAGACCCAACTGTAGTAAGAATTGTATTTTTGAAGGGTATTAGAGATGACTGCATAGAAGTTTTAAATTTTTTAAGTTCAGGAGATGTACACCAAAATCCTTTTGCAGATATTGCATATTACTGTAGAAGATACTCAGGAGGACAAGCTAAAACAAGCAAAGCACCAAGAGATTCTTTTAGCAGAAATACAAGACAAAGATCAGGAACTGTCACTAGAATTGAGTTAGGAAACTTATTATAAAATTTTAAAACAAACATCTTGAGCACAATTAGTAACTAGTTAGATACCCTAAAACTGAAAAAGAAACAAGAAGAAGAGATTGTTTTAGCAATCTTCTATCCTAGATGACAAAAGAGGCATGGTGAGAAAGAATGTCCATTAAATGTCATAGAAATATGTGGCATGTGTACACTAGAGCACCCCACATCTGAGTGTCCAACTTTACTTGAACTACAAGCCATGTATAGGGGAGGAGGAGTCCCATAAGAAAAATCATACCCTTCTAGAAGACCTTGGAGAGCACAAAACCCTAATGCATTTTATGACCCTAATGCACAGTATCAACATCAACAATGGAGTCCTTCCCCATGACCTATCCACAATGGACACCTCATCAAGCCCAAACTCAACCTTGGCAACAAGGTTGAAGGGGGCCCGTGTATGGAAATCCCTCTTACCCTACATATCCACAGTATCCTACAAACATTTCCCAATTACTACCTGGATTCAACCCACCACAGATGCAAGCTTTAATCCCACCCCCTATACAAAAACAATTTATAACCCCCTTGAACCCTAACCACCAGCAGCAAGCACCTATAAATGCCAATCAACAGCCACAAAACCAAGCTGCCCACAACCCTCCGAGACCAGCAACAATATCTACCCAGCCAATCCCTAACCCCAATAATCGACCCACCCACCCTGTGCAAAATACATAAGTTCATACCTTTCCCACCTATGAAATTCAACTACGATCAGGGAAAGCTATAGATCAATCAAATCCTGCAGTAATAATTTAGGAAGAAAATGATAATCATTCTCACGAATAAAACACTCAAACCACCCCTATAGATTCCCCTCCTATTCCAATCACTTCTCAATCTGTACGAGTACCTCAACAAGTTAATCTTCCACCCTACCCCAAAAGGATATTAGTAAAGAAACCTAACCCACCCTTGCACAAAGATATAGAGGATGAATTACGAAATGTATGTATAAAAATACCTCTGTTGCAAGACCTTAAGGATATCCCCATATATGCCAAAATCATAAGGGATATTTTCCTTAAGAAACCAAGAAGGAAGAAGAAGGAACCTCCCCTTTTTCAGGTGGTGGGACAATTATCTGAATTTATTTCTAAAATTCCATACAAATATAATGACCTTGGGAACCCAGTAGTCACTGTTGAAATTAATGGTATTTATTTACCAAGCACACACATTGATTTAGGTGTAGCAATCAATGTAATGACTTTTGACACTATGAAAAAGCTCCAAATCAACCAGTTAAGACCAACCCAAACCATGATAGAGTTGGTATATAAGTCAGTCATTAGCCCTGCAGGAAGTTTAGATGATGTCACAGTCACTCTAGCTTCGTGGGAATATCTAGTAGACTTTCTATTCATCTACTCTAAGTCATCCTCCAAACTAGGACACCCTGTGGTTCTTGGCCTTCCTTGGCTGGCCACAACAAATGCCTTTATCAGTTGTCAGTCTAGTGAGATGACTATATCGAATGGCACACATAGCCAAAAGCTTGTCCTCCTTCCTCCTACCTAGCCAACACAGGAGATACATGTCTGGTTAGAAAACGCTTATGGAGAAGAAAATTGCATCAGGCCCCCATTAACACTTGAACATGTAAGAGGAATGAAAGAACAATCGGATGAACAAGTCTTAAGTTTATTTTTGGCTGATACAAATTGTATTGAATACCCGAGGTCTTTTGCAGAATTGTCACACATTTTCAGTTCTGAATTTCAACAAACTTGGCACCCTGATATCACTCAATTATATACTTTATCACCAGCTTCTTCAGAGAAGGAAGAAAGTACTGAAATTTTTGATATTATCCCAGGAAAACCTTTGTATATCAACTCTATTTTGGAACTAGAACAAAAGACACAAGTAATTGAAATGCTCCAAAGAAAATTTGATGCCTTTGCATGGGATTATGTAGACATGAAAGGCATTCAGACTGATAGATGCACACATCATATCTACACTAATGACCAATCAAACTAGTTAAACAGCCTCGGTGAAGGATGAATCTAGCCCTTAAAGATATTGTAAAAGAGTAATTGCAAAAACTCCTTCAAGCCAATCTCATATACCTCATTTCAGATAGTCAATGGGTGTCTCCACTTATAATAGTTCCCAAGAAAAATGGTAAGTGGATAATATGTGTAGACTTCATGGAGTTGAACCAAGCCACCCATAGGGATTATTTTCCCTTACCATTTATTGATCAAGTGTTGGATACCTTGTCCAGAAAGAATTATTTTTCGTTCATGGATGAGTCTAGTGGTTATAACCAAATACAAATAGCACCCGAAGACTAGGAGAAGACCACTTTCACCTACCCATGGGGAACCTATGCTTATAGGATTCTTCCTTTTGGACTTTGCATTGCCCCAACCACTTTTCAAAGGGTTGTCCTAGCCATTTTCTCTGACTTGACCAATGATTGCGTGGAAGTATACATGGATGAATTTACAGTCCATGGAAAATACTTCCAGGAAGCTTTGACCAGTCTATAAAAAGTCTTGATTAGGTGTAAGGAAACTAATCTTTCCCTAAGTAATGAAAAGTAAAAAAGGTTTCTTGCTAAATGTATTGTTTTGGGACATCACATCTCTCGTTCTGGAATGAGAGTTGATCCAGTAAAGATTCATATTATCACACAAATCAGAATACCTTCCTCACAAAAGGAAGTTCGTATATTTTTAGGGCATGTTGGCTACTATAGAATATTCAGTCTGAATTTTACAAGCCTAGCTACCCCTTTATTCAATTTATTATCTAAAGAAGATGAATTCAAGTGGGATGATGAATGCAAATATCTTTTTAGATTCTAAAACAGAAATTGTCAACTACCTCTGTATTAAGAGGACCAAATTGGTCCCTTCCTTTACATATCTGTATCAATGCCTCAGACATAGCTCTTGGAGAAGTTCTTGGACAAAGGGAAAATCAAATGCCTTATTCTATTTACTTTGTCAGTAAAAATCTGTCTCTAGTTGAAGTTAATTATACAGTCACAGAAAATGAATTGCTAGTTGTGGTCCATGCTATCAATAAATTTAAATACTATATTATAGGATATCAAGCTCTTTTACACACTGATCATTCAGCCATCAAATTCTTAATGAACAAACCTGTAACAAATCCTAGAGTTACAAGATGGATGTTATTATTACAAGAGTTCAATATCAACATTATTGACAGACCTGGTAAGGATAATCTTGTGGCTAATTTGTTATCTAGAATGATTCATCTGGGAGATAACGCACCAGTAAAATATAAATTTCCTGATGATTTTTTTTTTCTATTTCTACGTTCACTCTTTGGTATGTAGATGTAACTAACTATCTTGTGACAGGGAATATGCCTCTGAAATTGTCTCCTAGAGAAAAACAGAAAGTAATTCAGCTAAGTGCAAACTATATGTGGCATGATGATTGTCTCTACAAAAAAGGACCAGATTTGGTAATTAGGAGATGTGTAAGGGAAGATGAAATTCCTGATATCTTGCAAGCCTACCATGATGGTCCTTGTGGAGGACACTTCACAGACAAGAGGACCTCTTATAAAGTTCTGCAATCTGGTTATTATTGGCTTCATATTTTCAAAGATTCTAAAACCTATGTATCCAATTGTGATGAATGCCAAGGAATGGGTAAGCCTACTGCATAAGACCAGATGCCACTTAAAGCCCAAGAAGTCATTGATCCTTTTGAGAAATGGGCATTATATTTTGTAGGGCCCATTAACCCTACATATAAAAAAAAAAATTACATACTTGTATGTACTGGCTATGTGACTAAGTGGATTGAAGAAAAATATTTACCAGCTACAAGTGAACAATCAGTGGCATATTTCCTTTTTAATGACATCTTTACTAGATTTGGTGTACCTCGAGAAATTGTAAATGATCAGGGAACACAATTTACCTCTAATCTTGTCAAAGCTATCACAGAACAGTACCACATTTAATAAAGATAATATACACCCTACCATCCACAGGCAAATGGACAAGTAGAATCTACCAACAAAGTTATTGAGTCCATTCTTACCAAAAAAGTATAGCTACACCATAAGGAATGGGCAGATAGATTACTAGAAGCCTTATGGGCTTATAGAATCATCTGGAGGAATACAACTGGACATACACGCTACAAGTTGGTGTATGGGAAGAATGTACTTCTCCCCATAGAATTCTAGATCAAAACCTTCAGGACTGCAGTACAAGTTGGCATGAACTTGGATGAAGCCCAGCAATAAATACTCTTGCAGCTTAATGAGTTGGATGAAATCAAGAAGGAAGCACTTCAAAGAACCACCCTCATTCAAGAGCAGAGAACAAAATGGCATGACAAGTATCTCAAAAAGAAAAAATTTCAACAAGAAGATTGGGCCCTATTGTATGATAGCAGATTCAAGAAATTCAAAGGTAAGTTAACTACTCATTGGATGGGACCCTATGAAATTGACACTATCTATGAAAATGGTTCAATTAGGATAAAGACAATTGACAAACAACAGACACCACTACTTGTGAATGGTCATCGGTTGAAAATTTATAACAAACCCTTATCAAGAGAGGAATTTTTGACTTGTATACTACATAATTCAGATATGCAGGTAATCAGTAAGGAAGAAGACCTTCCTACTGATCCACATTGATTGATTGGTTTATTTTTAAAGATTTTGTACATAGGTTTGGATTTTGTTTTATTAATAAGATGAAGGTAACAAGGGATCCTTACCTCCTTTTGTTTTACTTTCGCATTTTATCTTTGTAGGTAGATTTCTATAATTTATTTGAACCTTCAAGAACTTGCTAAAAATCAGTTTGTAGACATCAACAATACTCCAGTGCCAGAAGTCTATCCTTATACAATACTATCAGAACACAACACCTAATTGACAAGGAATGCTATGCATATTTTAAAAAGCTTATGTCAATTAATATGAAGGATGAAGCCATGCAACAACCACTTAAGCTTGAACCAAGAAGCCAAATGCAGCATCAAATGGCATCTCTTATGAAGCAATAATTTCTTTTGGTTCTGTTGCTAACTAAAGGGAAGTATCTTTAATTTCTTTTGGTTCTGTTGCTAGCTAAAAGGAATAATTTCTAATTTCTTTTGGTTCTGTTGCCACCTAAAAGGAAGTATTTTAATTTCTTTTGGTTGACAAAGAAGACATAATCTTTACCTATTATTGTTAAAAGAACCATGCTTAATCTACTTTAAAGTCTAGAGGTTGCCCTTATCTAGTATTTCAGCATGATTAAAGGGATAAAAACTATATTAGCCTACAAGTAACTATCTCACCCTAACTAGACTTCAACAATATTCATTGGATTATCTTTTCTAAATAGTAACATATGTGTATATGAACACTCTCTTTCATGGGCACACTAGGAATTTTTTTATGGAAGAGGATGTATCAATACCCTAAGGTAACTTTAGGTCATTCTCTTATGGACAAACGCAGATAAAATTATACATCTGTATCCAATGTGCAATACAATAGTTTTTTTCTTCAGACAAATCTTTAAAGATATCCAAATAAGATAATACACCTTCCAACCCAATACCATCCCAGCTGGTAAAAAGGTTTTCACACGAGCCTCCCCTGTCACCATGCAAAATAACTCTTTAATAAAATCAAAATAGGTGACTATGGACAAGAATCCTCTGATGGAAAAAGGGTTTAAGAGACTAACCCACCGGGATACTGAATAGGTTTGCTAGCAGCGGGTACTAGTCTATGGTATGACTAGGCAAACCCATCAGGGTACAGAACAGTTCTATTGGCAATGGAGCATTCTACCTGGGGAAGGGACGTCTCTCACTAATTATCACAACTACCCCACTGGAGTACTAAACAGGCTTGCTGGCAGTGGGTTCTGGTTGAGAAATGTCTCATCTATACTTGTCTGATTAAAAAATCCACTTTTGTTATATAACAAGCAAAGTTCATTGTTAACATTTATGAGATACAAATCTAGATTACTAAACAAAGATAATTATTACAAGAAAATGTACATTTGAGAATTTCCCTAAGTCAACCTTACCGGTTTGACATCTAAAGCCTACATTACCTAAGAAGGAAACTTCTTAAGAGTGGAGCCCTAACTAGGGAGTCTAATCTAATTATACTGTGAAATTTATCCATAACATCTAATGATAGAAAATCTCTGAAGCAGGTTAGGTTGGATCTGTTCTTCTGGAAAATATATACATAAAAAAAAAACCTCCCTGTTTTCATTGCTGAATGCTACCCTTATTAATAAGTCATCAAAAGAAAGGCAATTTCAATTTTTTTTAGGCATGTGATCATATGCTAGGTGATAAATGTACTTCTGGAATTTGATTTGGTTTCTTTTTCTCTTATCATCTTTTCTCCATTATGATACAGAGTGTTGAATCTTCTTGCATAAGGATACGCAACATCCTTGGCATGGGGGAGGGTCAAAGAACCCCTTTAGAACTCTTTTTCAGACTCACATCTCATCTTCAGAAACCAGCATGATCACCCTACAACCCTACAGAACTAGACACAAAAGAAGATAAGCACAGAATAAAGAAGTTTGATGAAGTACAAGAAATTCCAGTACTAATTTTCCATAAAACTCTAGCCTAAAAAGATGAACTATGACAATCTATAAGCTTCAAATACAAAGGTAGTCACATATGCTATGGGTATTGATCATACAATGGTAAAAGCAAAGGTAACATGGTATTATTTATTTTCCTTTTCTTATAAAATTACAGTAGGTATGAAAATGTATACTAGATCTTCTGACCTTAGTGTTAAAACCATGCACCTATCCCTCATACCCATATGCCTAACTTTAATCAGTTATCTCATCACATAAGTGCTCAAAAATGATTGAGGGAAAAATCACATCAAAAGTATGAATATGAATAATGGGCCACGAACGTGCTTCATCCTTAAGCAAATCATGAACTTATCTTGTGTCATGAGCCATGATTCAACATCAAATTCACCGCTCAGAGGTCCAATCACCTATCCTTCTTTGACACCCAACATTCCGTCCCCATCATTATGCTAAACGGGCATAAATGAAATGAGTTATTTGGGTGGTGAAGCCAGCCAAATGAGCCTCATCTTGTGTTAATTTCCCTTTGTGGCATATTTACTTAAACTCACCATTCGAATTAGCAATGCCATCACCATATATTTTGTCGTTACCAACCTTTCTCCAGTTCCCAACTTACCTCTCCCTATGATCTCCAGTACCAAACTCTTATCCTCATCAGCTGACTAAATCCTTGCGCTACAGCTCGATTTTTTTTCTCACAATTTATAAAGATGGTTGTAAGTAGACATGAACCGGTCTTCCAAATTTATAGAGAGACCAAGGAGTTCCAACTATGTAGAGAGAAATATGCTAGATTGGGATGGATGCCATTTTTCTGAGAAATTCACAGGCTAGCATGAGAAGGTATCTCACGCATTTATTCTGAGTTACGTTGTAGATATTGTGCATATAGGCAATCTGCAGCTAACAATCAATGAAGAAACTTTAAGGGACGTCACGATATTACCTAACAGAGGAGCTAAGTATTTCAAAGGAGTAGGAATCAACAAGGAAATTTTCCAACAATTTTTGAAAGAAGACCATCAGCACCCTGATTGGAAAAAGGGAATCCCTAGGAACTATATCAAGGAAGAGTATCATCCAATGCTTTCTAGTCTTCAATGAATATTCCTCACTTTTGAGGGTAGGTATGATGTAACATTCATATATCATCTTAGGCTTCTATTACACTTTGAAGGAGGCCCTGAAATTGATTTCCCATATTTTTTATGGATGAGTCTGAACAATATGGTAAGACGTGTCAAATCCCTATCCAAAACTAAGAAGAGTAGCATTTACCATCAAGGTCTTATTAAGATGTTAGTTTTACATGAAATCAGGAAGGAAAAAATTAGCTGGAAAATCCTCATCACTCAACAACTTCCCATAGAAAACAAACCTATGGAGAAAGCCCAACTTTTTCCAAACAAAAATAAGGAACCTCAAAAGAAAAAGGTCAAGAAAGATAAGGCAACTCCATCATCATCCAGAACAGTGAGCCAAAATGAAAAAGCTAGTAAACAAGCAAGGCCCTCTTCCACAGTCAATAAGACTTTTAAAAGTCAAGAATCAAAAGGTAAAACAAAATTAGTAGAGGAGACTTCGAGAGTAGCACTTGAGGAGAAGGGTCATACAACCAAAACTATAAGGAAAGGGAAGAATAGCTCAGAAAATAAAAGTGAACAGTCTATAGAAAAATCCCCTATAACCATTCCACAAATAGAAAAGAAGAAAAGGAAGCCTGTTAGCACCCCTGATCTAGTACCCCCTTGTAAAAGAACCATAGGGATCATGGAAAAGAAAGGAAAATCAGTTGTTAGTCCTCATACACATGAATATCTAATAGATCTTACCTCCCCTTTTGAAGATCTATCAGTCCAGGATGACATCCCTAGTTTGACCGAGGAACAAGTCACTATTAATTTATGTGGGATGACGGAGGAAGTGGAGAAAAGAGAATTCATCTAGACAGTAACAATGGAGTCAACAAGGACCTTAACAAAAGAAAAGGTGAAGAAAAATATTGGGGAACTGCAAAAACAAAACCAAGAACTCAAACAAGAAGTGAAGGAATACCAACTATTGGACAGGTATATCATAAAGGAAAACAAGCAATTGAAAGCAACCAACCAGCAACTTCAAGATGACCATGAAGGGGCTTCTAATAATCTCAAGAATGTGCTAAGACTCTTACAATACATTAGGGTCATAAAAAGGAAGCTAAAAGAAGAAGTTGCAACCATCAACATCATTTATCCATAGGAGTAAAGAATGGAGTCTCAAATTTTTTAAATTTTGGGTTTGTTTCAGTTGCATGAGTACATGCAATGGTTTTGGCATGGGGGAATGTTTATCCTCTAAATTGACATCCCCACTACCCTATTATACTCCTCATATATACCTTTTTGGCTTACCTAAGCTTGGATAAATGACAAAGAACACTACCATTAGCCATTGATGAGGTCATAAGGTAAAGTATAATTAATTCATGCATTTTTGTGGTTTATTGAGCTACGATACTAAATGTTTCATGTACTAATGTTTCAATTTTCCATGTATAACCTTTTACCTCTAGATGAGTACAACCTTTTTGTACCAGCTCAGCCATCTGGTACTTATGCGCTAGATTTCCACTGTCTGAATCCGGTACCAAGCACACCTTCCATTCAGAACTGGCATCGAATCTCACCTGTCGCAATTTGTTACCAATGGCCGCAGATTGTTGTGATCTGGTACCAACTACTTGTGCACTTTTTGGATCCAGTACCATTTGACAAATCTCACCTGTCACGATCCGGTATCGATATAGGAAGCATAATATACCAAGTTCAGCTCCAGATCATACTAAAGATAATTGTTGGATGTTTGTTGAATCATTAAATCTCTAGCAAGGTTATGATAATCTTGTTTGCCTATTTCTTCATCCTCATACACTTCGTTTCATGAGGATGAAGCTTAAAATATGTAACCGAATATATAAATTTGACAATTGACTGATTTGCTAAATATTTCACCTCCCTATGTTTCACAACTAAGATTGTTTAAATAGGCATGGCAAGGATGGTGGAGGTAGTAGAGAGTTAGCATAACATAGTATATGAAGCAACATTACATATTGTAGAACACATTCTGAGTTGAAGTTTTAATAGAAGGATGTCAATTATTTCCAGGTCTTGACCATTTATGAATGAATATGATTTGAGTTGTTAGCATAGTTTAATTCTATGTGTTGAAATTTAAGTAAGAGGAATGTGTGGATTGAAAGAAAGCTTACTGTAGACTCCAGTCACTGACCCGTTGAAGTGGCAAGGGCCCACCGCCCAACAAAGGTCATCATCCTTATATATTAGTGTTAATAGTTGATTTCAATAGTATAGATGTTAGATTAATTGAATCTTAATTCTTTGAGATGATAGCAGTATAGTTTAGACTAGGATTTCGATCATATGATTGTTTGGAGATATTTACTTACTCTATTTTGCATATGTTATGTTTCTTGTTTTTATGAAGTTGATTTTGTTTCATGGACATAAATGTTGGCAGCAGTAGTCAAACATATTTGAACGAGAACTAGTGAAGTTTACAACAACACATTGTGAACCACAACACACTCAATATATTGACTATTGAACTACCCATGTTGTGTATGGATGATTGATGTGTGATTTCCCTTTCAGAAGTCCGATTGCATAGTTAGTTTTCTGGGTCAGATAGCAGAGTTGATTTGTTAAAATAACTCCATATCATACTTGCATGTGCCATAATGGAGTGGATAGCCTCTCTGTGAAAGACAACCAAAGTGTGTTTTGATTTGCTAAGTTTGTTTTATTTCCAACATGCTTAATCTAGAATAGTTCTATACTCATGACATTAGAATTACCTTTCTTACTGGTGTCTTGTAACTCTATTGATTATGAATCACATATTGATAATTAATGAGTGAATTATACTGAACATATAAGGAGCACAACAGTTGGTCTAAACTCAACGATGTTTTTATATTAATAATGTGCATAATTACATGTACACAAAAACAGGCTCCTGGCCCATTAACACCTAGGCTCTCCAGCCTATTAACACATAATCTTACTAGCTTATAATTTCTCATCTCACCAGCCTACAAAACATGTTTACAATTCATAATATAATTGAGGCATGTCCTTGGGGTATTACAATGACTAATTCCTAGTTTCACCCACTTGACTAGTCAACTTCTTCTAGGAGCTTCTAGAATTAATTTGACTTCTTTGACCTTCTAGATAACTCATGAGGGTTCTCCACTTCACCGAGACATAACTCTATAATTGTGAGGAGTTATGTGATGTTTCACATATCACTAGAAATGGACTTACATGTACTATCGATCTAGAATAGTCTTACCTGCAAATATATTAAACGTCATACCATTATACATCAATCAAACTGAAGTTCATTAATCATATTTTTGGGGATATCAAAATTTTCTATCAAACTTGCTTCAAGGGTTGACATCAATGAAAACCAACCCAATTAAAAAACAATCTCCCTCTTTTTCATTGATGGAAACACTCTGATGCAATAATGAAGTCATACCGCTCATGCTCCCCCTATGATCATCTCTCCCCCTAGAACCATGCCTTTGTTCTCTCTCTCCAATCATCTAACTCTCTATCCTATATATGATAAATCTCTCCCCCTTTGAAATCAATGGAAAAGGTAAATTCCTGTCTGAGGTTGTTCCCCCTAATTGACTTATCCTTGGGGATGCTCCCCCTAACTGAACTCTTCCTAAAAATGCAACCCCAACTTGAAATGTCCTCTTTATGGTGCTTCCTCGTGTAAATCTAATACATACAAGATAATAATTCAAAAGCATTCATTTTGGAGTAGAAATTAATCTGAGTCTCTGGAAAAGATACTCAAAGGCTTCCCTTGTAAGCGGTTTTGTAAATATATCTACCACTTGTTCTTTTGTTCCCACATATTCAACTCTAATGTTCTTCTCTACAACCTATTCTCGTAGAAAGTGATACTTGATTGGAATGTTCTTCATCTTGGAGTGAATCACAGAGTTCTTTGAGATATTGATGGCGCTTGTATTATCACAATAGATTGGAATGCCCTAATCATACTCAACCTGTATATATGTCAAATTTTGTTTCATCCATAGAAATTGTGTACAACATGTTGTTGCTGCAATATACTCTTCTTCGGCTGTAGATAATGATATTGATGATTGTTTCTTTCTTATCTAAGATATCAAACACTCAACCAAGTATAACAATGCTCCACTGGTGCTTCGTCAGTCATAAATGCAACCTACCTAATCTACATCTATGCATGAAATAAGTGATAAATCCTTTCCTTTTGGATACCATAATCCAAACTCTTATGTACCCTTGAGAGATTTGAATATCCTGTTTACTTCTAGAACATGTGATTCCTTTGGTAATGCTTCAAATTTTTCCACCTATCCAACTGCTTGGATTACATTTGGTTTGGATGTTGTCACATAAAGTAAGTTGTAAATAATTAACCTGTATTACCTCTGAACTATAGACTTTGAATCATCATCTTTACTTAACTTGCAATTGGTTTGCATAGGAGTATTGACTGGTTTGCAATATTCCATTCTGAACCTCTTTAGAAATTCTCTGATATACTTGGTTTTAGAAATAAAAATTCCTTGGTTTCTTTGACATATCTGAAGACCCAAAAAGAAGGATAGTTCTCCAAGTAATGACATTTCAAATTCATTCTAAATATCCTTTGAAAATTTATGGCTTGACATATCATCATCACTTCCAAAAATAATATCATCAACATAAACTTCAATTAATAAAATACTATCTTGATCTACCTTGATGTAGCGATTGTTGTCTACATTTCCTTTCCTAAACCCTTACTGTTGTAAGTTTTTGTCTAGTCTGGAATACCATGATCTAGGGGCCTATTTGAGACCATACAAGGCCTTCTTTAATATGAAAAGATAATCTTCATTTTTTGATAACTGAAATCTTTATAGTTTCTCAATGTAGACTTCTTCTTCTATTTCTCCATTCAAAAAAATATATTTCACATCCATCTAATACACTTTAGTATTCTTTGAGCATGCATAAGCTAGTATCAATCTTATTGCTTCCATTTTGGAAACTAGGAAAAATGTATTTTCAAACTCAATACCTTCAATCTGTGTGTATCCTTTGCATACAAATCTATCCTTGTTCCTGGTAAATTGTCCATCATCATTCAATTTATTTATAAAGACCCATTTTATGCCGATCACATTCTTGTACCAGGGTCTTGGAACCAATTCCCAAGTTTCATTATTCTCTATATGATACAATTATTCATCCATGGACTTTATCTATAATTCATCCTTACTGGATTCTTCAAAACTATTTGGCTCAATTGAAGATAAGAGTGCTAGGTGTAGTTGTTCTTGTGAACGAATTCTTCTTCTAGTCTCAACTCCTACATCTTTGTTCCTGATAATCTAATCTGCCGGATGATTCTGCTGTATTCATTTGCTAGTTTTCTTTGGAGGCACTTGTTGTTCTTTCTCTTCTACTTCTATTTGATCTTATTCATATTCCCCTTCTCTTGCTTCTTCATCCTTAACTTCTTCCTCGTAAACCTTTTCCACTGAATATTTTTCTTCTTCCTGTAATTTTCGTCCACCTATCTCATCAACTATTACATTGATTCTTTCCACAACTTGTTTGAGCCTTAGATTGTAACATTTGTATGCTTTCCCTATACTTGAGTAACCAACAAGTACACTTTTGTCTACATGAGAATCATGAGAGTCAAAATTTCCCCTTTTTCCATCTTCTCTTTTGATGTAGCACTTGCTTCCAAAGACTCTGAAGTGCTTCACATTTGTTTGTCTTCCTTTCCATAGATCGTAAGGAGTTTTATCACTATTGTTCCTAAGAATTACTTTGTTCTAAATGTGAACTGATGTATGCAATGCATGTGTCCAAAAAATATTTCTCAACTTGGAATCCATTAACATTGTTTGAGACATTTCCTATACTTTCCCATTCTTTCTTTTGACAACCCCTTTCTATTGAGGTGTTTTAGCAGCGGAGAATTGTCTTTTTATACCATGCGTGTTGCATAAATCCATAAATTCCTTTGAATTAAACTCTCCTCCGTTAACAGATCTCAAGAATTTGATTTTTGAATGCATTTTATTTCAACCATTTCCTTATATACCTTGAAGTTTTCAAATGTTTCTGACTTATTTCGGAGAAAACAAACTGTAGTCATTCTTGTATAATAATCAACCAATAACATAAAGTATTTCTCACCTTTTAAACCCTTTGTTCTAGTTGGTCCAACTAGATTAGTATGCACAATTTCTAGTGGTCTTGTCATTGAGTATTCCTTTGATTTGAACCTGGTCTTTGTTTTCTTTCCTCGTTGACAATTCTTTCATAAAGTGTTGGTTGGATTCGTGATCTGGGGCATTTCTCTAACTGCTTTGTTTTTTCTAACTTTGATAAGGTTATCAAAGTTTATGTGACCTATTCTTTTGTGCCATATCCAAACTTCATCTTCCTTCCCTATAAAACACTTTTCATTTCAAATTTCACTTAATACATATATGTTTCTTGAAGTTCTTAAAAATGTTGCAACCAATTTTCCTGAACATGTTTTTATTATCTTGCATTTTTGTGAATCGAGCATAATATTGTGACCTTGGTCACACATTTGACTTACACTTAGAAGATTATGCTTCATATCTTCCACTAGTAGAAAAATGTTTTCCTTGATATCCTTGTTTCCAATTCCGACTGTGCCCTTTGAAATGATTCTAGATAAGTCTTCATTTCCAAAGGAGATTGATCCATCTCTTTCCTTTCTCAATGTTAGAAATTTTTCTTCATCACCTGTCATGTTCTTTTAGAAACCATTGTCAAAATACCAACCACATTTCTTATGCTTATCTTGTAGAGTGAGTGTGCATTATTCATTGCTATATTGATTCTTCTTTCTTATCCATGTTATTTTATGAGGTTCCCTTCTGTGACTGTTGTTATTATGTTGTGATTCTCTAGGAGGGACAATCATTCTACAATCTTTGTCCATGTGTCCAAAGTTGTTGCACTTGTAGAATTCCACTTCAGTGCTCAATGATTCAAAAATGTTGTAGATTCTTTGTTTTTCAATAGGCCTTCTTGGATAACCATTTTCTGTATGACTTTCAAAGATGTTTTTGTTCCTTCTATTAGCTCTACAATTTACAACGTCATGCCCAAAATTATTGCATGCATAACATAAACCAAAAAATATAGTTTGATACTTGGGAGTTGGAGATCTTTTGAAATTATTTACTCTTATGAATCCTTCTTCTTTTAGAGTCCTGTTTGTTTCTGACTGTGGATGATTCTGAAATATGAATCTTCTCGGTGGAGGAGTGTCCCTGTGATCTTCCTATCCCCTCTAACTGTTTCTACATATCTTTTTGGATATGTTTCTTGATCAGTCATTTTGAAGCTTGATCCATTTTTTTTCTGACTGTATCCAAGTCTAGACTTGTCATGATTAGGATTTTGACTGCTAATAATGTCATCCAAAACTTTTGAGTTTTTCTGCATATTTTTCTTTTGAAGGTGCTTTCTCAATGTGACAATCTCTTCTTCTAAATTTCCAATGATCTTGTCTCGTTATTCTAACTATTCTTTAAGTTCTTTTTCAATTATTTTATCTTCTTCTATTTGAACCTTCAATTTCATGATCATCTTCTCTACTTCTCAAGTGTCTTGTTTCTTGTCTAGTTCTTCTTAGAGCTTTTTTTTTTTTCTTCTTTTCTCCTTTTATAACTTCTATAGCACTCAACAGTTCTTCTCGGTAGTCAATTTTTGCCTCTTCATATTCTTCTTCAATGTCTTATTTATCAGAATATTCTATTTCCATGAATATAACTCTTTCTATCTCACTTTCACTAACTTCATCTTCATCTAATGATGAGTTCTCTTCTTTGGTGCAGAAACTTTTCTTGAAGAATTTATTTTTGGTTCTTTTGAGTTTATATGTTTGTTTTTTATTTGAATCATCTTCGTCATTTCTTTTATTTTTATTATGACATTTTTTAGCAAAATGACCAATACCATCACAATTAAAACAAATCAATAGAATCGTACCTTTATATCTATCGTCAGTTCCCTTTTTCAATCTTCTGACAAAGTTGGCCACTTCTTCATCATCTTCAGAGATGTCATTGTTGCTACTATATTATTTTTCTTTTTTCTTTCCCTTTTTCTTTGACCTTTTGGATGCTTTGAATGCTGCTTCTTTTATACCTAGATTTTTCTATTCAATTCTCATTTAATAGGATGTGAAGATTCCATGTATTTCATCCATTCTTATTGAGACTAGATCTGCTCTTTCTTCTAGTGATGAGATCTTAGGATCAAATCTCATTGGAAGAGATCTTAGTACCTTTTGAACAATTACAGATTATTCAATTTCTTCTCCCAATCCTATGTTTTCATTCACTGTTTCATCAACTCGTAAGAAGTAAGATGTAATATTCTTATCTTCCTTCATATTTAGTTGTTTGAATTGACCTCTGTAAGTTTGAATCTTTGCTTCTTTGACTTTTGAATCTCCTTCATAAATATTTTGAAGTTTGTCCCAAATCTCTTTTGTGGAGCTACAATGTACAACTTTGGTATATACCGAATCACAAACATCATTCAAAAGTGCATTTGTGGCTTTTGAATTATTTAGACTGAGTTTCTTTCCATTGTCATTTGTTGGCAGAACTGGTGGTTCTTTGTATCCATCTACAACTGATTGTCAAACCTCAAATCCTTGTTCCTGTACATATGTTTTCATCCTTATGCTCCATAATGCATAATTTTTTCCATCAAACTGTGGTATTCCAGTTTTATACATATTGTTTCTCTCCATGATCTACCTTTCAGTGGTTAAACTGATTTCTGAAGGAACCTACTCTAATACCAATTGTTGGATTATTGAAAGTGGGGTTGAATCAGTAATAGATATTTTTAATCCTTTTAATCACATTATGAAAGTGTTATTTATCTTTATTATCAATATAAAATTATAATTCAATAAGTGCAAAGTACATAAACCATGAAAAAATGAACAATCATACACATACACAATACACCAGTATTTTTTACGTGGAAACCCAACGTGGGAAAAACAACACAATGTTTTTTCTTATTTTTCCTTAAGAATTATATTCATTAGAAGCACCAACTTCCTTTTTTTTCTAGTTGTGACTGGAAGGAGGCTCTGACCCCCTATTTCCAGGCTACAACATGAGAGAAGATTCAAATCCCTAATTCTATGCCTACAACCAAAAGGAGGCTACCCTAATACATATTGAAAAAAATTCGATGACCACTTGTGACAAAAGTACTCTTTCATCGCAACATGCAAGAGAAAAAGTTGATTTTTTCTAAATCCACCCTGTATTCATCACTAGATCGATGCATGTACTTTGACTAAATTAATATGGTCAATGTTGGTTGCAAGAGAGATGCATGTAGTTTGTTCGTCACAAGAGAGATGAATGACCTAACATTCAAAATTGATAGTTAAAAATAACCTAAAATAAATAGGTGAAAAAATAAATATTTTTAGGTCACGGTCATCGCAATTGCGATGATTCTGAGCTAAAATTGGACTATAAATATTTGATGATTTAAAGATGTTGCGACAATCTTGCTATAACAATGACGATTCTGAAAGGGGATTTATGTGCGGAAGAATGTCGCAGAATGTTGTTAGAGGTGGGGAAAAAAGTAAAGCGGGTGAAAAGGGTGATGGTAGATGTTATTGCCCTTGTAAAAAATGTTGACTCATACGTCCGTAAGAATTTTAATAGCAACAACTACAAAACATTGTAGTAAATATGGGCACATTGATGGGGGATCGAATGAATATCATCCCATGGGAATTATCTATATATTCATTATCTTTTTTTATTTTGTCAATTTTATATAAAATTATATGTATATTGTTTGAATGTTTTATATAGTATACACTAGTTTTGCATGACTGTTTGTAATTATAAAGTTAGAGTTGTCCTCTAACTTTCCGCAGAATATTGCACCAAGTATTAGTAGAAATGATGTTGTACAAGATGAGGAACATGATCATCATGACCAAGAAAATGAAGATCTCATGGAAGAAGACGATGGGACAAATCAAGTTAATGATCCCATGGAAGAAGATGGTGGGACAAATCAAATGATCCAAGATTTGTTTTCACAGCTGGATGAGGATGGGGAAAATGATGGTACTTATGATGAACCATTAATTCATCGATTAATTCAAATTTAATTCATATTAACCTTTCTTTCGAAATAAGAGTACCAAGGTATATTATGGTAAAAGGGTTTTCTTTGGTATTAATGTTCCAAAAGACTTTATATAACCTATGAACTCCATTAAGCATGAAGGTCATAAGAAATGAAAGCTTCTGCGGAGATACCCTCAATACATTTGGATGAGAAGATAAAAAAATTCACTAGTCTAGAGCATACAAATATTATTCTACATTGCTTCCTCCAAAGAGAAATTCCAATGATATATGGAAATCAAGAATTACTAAAGAAGGTTGTCTTCCAGAGGTTTTTGATGCTAAAGATCTAGGTATGTGGTGTATAGATAAGTTCAACAAGGACCAGAGGATTATTCATCTACAAGTACAATTCCTTATCTCTTTAGCACCTTCAAATTTCAATAAAATGTTCAAGTTACTAGAACCAATGATGAATTTTAAATGTGAGGAATCTAAAGATTTCCTAAAGGCTAAAAATGGTGTTCACGATCTCTTGTTGCAATAGTTGGAAGACCCAACAATGATGCCTGAATATTTAACATCTATCCAGGTCAACCTAATAAAAAAAAACCTATAAAGAAATGGGATGTCTATTTTCTAGGGTAGATGGGAAATAATCAAATTATATTATTCGTTTTTTAGCTCTATATATATACCATATTTTTCTATTCATGATAAACTAGTTTTTAACTAGGTGAAAATAATTTTTGGAGAAATATATTTTCAATTATCAAATTTTAAGAAGAACAAGAAGTTATACATGTCTTTGTATTTAATCTTTTCTATCACATACTTCCATGTTCTTAAAGGAATTAATTTGGCCAAACAAGTCAATTGACAAACTAACCTAGTTCATAAATGTAGCATATCTATGAAGTTTACAATTCATTTATTTCTTCGTTTAATAAACTCATATTTGGATCTAGTACATCAGGACCTTCTTTAGAAGTGACAACATTTCTATATAAAAGAGGGAGTTTCAAAGCGATGGACCATTACAACATTGTTAGAATTCATTATTCTTTAGAAATTCCTTTTTACCTTCTGTATTATGTACCAAACAGGATATTTGTGATTGAAGTTTATAAACGGTATATATTATGGGATCACTTTTTCCACAAAAGGAGGAAAGATAAATTTATTCCCTTTCCATGGAAAATCAGTGAAGTGATATTGAAGAATGCTACAAGAATTAACGAATATGCAACTCAATTTGATTAGTTTGATTTAAAGGTAGTAGAAGAAATTAAAGTGTTTGACCCAGATCAGTTGTTCATGAAACATATGATATTTGTGGGTTCAAGTGTCTCATATGAAAACACTTTTATATTTGGAGAAGAGGAATACAAAGTCAAAACCCTAAAGAATTTCCTATTGAATATGTTGACATTGTTATTAGTACCAATGAGCCACATTGACAACATGGAAAAAATAGAAATGAAAGAAGTACGCGGTCTTAAAATTCTTCTCAATGAAGCAGCTCACAAAAACTAAACCCTCAACTTATAGCTCAATATAAAAAGAAATCATCAACTGATAATTCTAATGATGTAGGAGATCAAAACCCTCCTAAGGGAAGTTTTGAGAAACCCCATAAACTTCTAGTAACTAGTGAAAGAAAAAGGGAAAAAAAATCCACAAGGAGTAATTGGGTTCATACCTGAAGATGAAGATGCTCTTGAAGATATGGATTTGGATGCAAATATTGAAGATATAGAATTCCCTGATGAGGAACAAAGAATTCAAGAAAGAAGAGAATTTGCAACAGAAATGGTCACACAACAACCAATCATTTTTGAATAATAATCCATTACCTTGCATAACACTCTATTTGATAAAGATTCAAAGAATTTGGCTTTTGAAAAAATTTATTCGAAGAAAAAAAAAGTTCAAGGAAGGTCAAGCTCAAAATTTGACCTAAAAGCACTTCCACTGTCAAAGATGGTACAGATCCATGAAGCCAAAAGCACGTCCTTGAAGATATTAATAGGTGAAATGGAAGATGAAAATTCTATACTTAAATTCATGATTAAAAAATTGGAGAATGCTCTAATGCCACCTCTAATATTTGCTAACTCATTTTCCATAGTTTATCCCTGGAGGAACTTTGACAAAACACTAGATTCAAGTTTAAAATTAAGAGGGAAATCAAACTTACTTTGTTGTAGTCAGAAAGTATGTTAGGGATAATATTAAGAAACACATGTCTCTAATTCTTGAGTCATGGGAACTTGCAAATATTTTTGTTTCTTTGGGGTCCAAAATTACAAATCTAAGACAATACCTTCAGGCTAATCTAGAGAACGATGATGGATTTTATACAGGGGATGTTTTACATTTGTTTTAAAAGTTTCAAGTATGAGGGAATTTAAAATAAATGAAGAATAATTACCATCCCTCACTCTTATAAAAAAACTAAAACCATGGTGTATTAAGAGAATAAATACTTTCAAGGAAATATTGGCTAACTGTGACACTTTAAGTGTCAAAAAATGGATTTTATATTTGAAATTGGTTGAGAAAAACTTGTCTGGAACAACCAGAGAGGTTCAAGACACCAAATTAATATTAAATTCTATTTTTATGGCAAGAGATAAATTTGAAGAGCATCTTGAAATATTGAAAGTTGTCTCAGCAAAAAAATTTAATAGCTTGAATGAATTTACAAATAAAGATGTTTAAAGTTGGTTAATGAGATATGTTAATAAAAATGAAGATATTGAAGATACATTACACCAACTTTTAATTGAATTTAGAGATCTTGAAAGAACATTACTTTATATAAAATTTAGGAAAGAGATAAATGTCGCACCTATGAGGGATTACATTCAAAATTAGTTACAGAAATCTTTAATCAAGATATATGAAACAAATCATGAAGTGACAGTTACAAAAGGTAAAATAATATCAACATAGGAGAATACGAAAGGAAAATCATCCAACAAATAACTAGGGGGGAGATCCATCACAATGAGTAAACTAATCACATCCTTCATAATTCCTTTATTCATTTTCTCTTCTCATTTAGGAATCATCTATTTATCTCTTGTATTTCTTGAGAAAAAACATAATCGATTTATGATCATCTCCTTTTTCTTCTTTTTAGGTTCATTAATGTTACACTTTCATTTTATGCTCCACAAGACCCCAATCCTAATCGATTTGGACGAATGCTATTTTTTTATTTAGAGTGTTAAATATTATTATTATTCTTGAAAATCCTAGAGAACTATTTCAAGGTTAAACTTTAATTATATCTTGAACTCTAAGTTATTGAGCATAAGATATTTGAACATTTCGTATGATATTCTTTCTTATTTTAAATGAAATAATTGTTTAAAGTTCTCTCAATTGTGGAACTTTATTTTTCCTTCTTATCAATGTGATAAAAAATATGACATTGTGATGCATTTGAGAATTATAATATTTTTTATATAATGGTTATTTTATTTTTGTATAATATTTTGTATATTTTGTATTTTACTCATCGAATATTCTTGGTCCTCTTTTCAAGAAATCTTTTTGTGAATATTTTATTTCTCGATCATTAGTATTTTTGTTTTGTTGAGCATTAAATATTTGGGGTTTGCTATTTATTACTCTCCCATTTTGATATTTTAGTCTGAAGATATCGAAAAAAAAACATTAAGAAAATAAGAGTACAACCTCTATAAAAACGCAAGTGGATATTTTACCCTTGCGAGGTTTTTGTTTTGATATTGACCAATATAAAAATCAACAAGAGAGAGAGAGAGAGAGAGAGAGAGAGAGAGAGAGAGAGAGAGAGAGAGAGAAGGGGGATAGGGAAAAAAACATGATATAAACACGTTTTATTTCCCATGTATTTATATTTAATCTCATTGTGGGTGTATCAAAACTCTGCAAACTATGTACTTGTTGGATGCAAAATTTATTTTCGCATCCAATAAGTGCCTACAATTGAAATTTAGGTAAACCTATAAGAATATAAGTCGAAAATATGATTAAAAAAAATAATTTGTTTTTATTTCCCTTTCAAATTTCATAACTCTTATTTTATTGTTTTAACTGTTGTTTTATTATTTTCCTTAGGAGTCCCATTTTAGACCTCAAGTTTTCCTTATTGATCTACTCCCTTAATCGTAGGTTTCCTTTTCAAGGTTGATTAAACATTCTGACTAGGTGAATTTACAACAAGAATCATAAGTTCCAACACCTATTTTCCTCAAAGTGCAAATGTTGCATGCAAATTAATTGTTGTAATTCATCTCTTAATAGTTCCAAAAAAGCATAGTCAAAATAATTGTTCTACCATCATAAGAAATATGCCAAACATCTCTTACCTTTGTTGGATTACTGAGAGGGGGGGGGGTGAATAAGTAATAGATATTTTTAATCCTTTTAACAAAAATATGAAAGTGTTGTCTATCTTTATGATTAATATAGCACTATCATCTAATAAGTGTAGAGTAAATAAACCATGAACAAATGAACAATCATACACAGACAAAATACACCTGTACTTTTTTCATGGAAACCCAATGCGGGAGAAAACCACATAATACTTTTTCTAATTTGTCTTTAAAAATTACATTCATTGGAAGCACTAACTTCCTTTGTTTTCTAGCTGCAACTGGAAGGAGGCTCCGACCCCCTCAGCCTACAACCCGAGGGAATCTCCAACTCCCTAACTCTCTGACTACAAATGTCAAATAGAAGGAGGCTACAAGCCCCTATGTTCTCCAACTACCACCGGAAGGTCATTGTAACCACCTATCCTTTCCCCGTCCAACCACCATGAAATATAAGTGCCAAATGTAGATACTGAATATGTCATTGTAACAACTTGTTCTTTCAAATCTATCACTAAGAAACCTTTCATTGTATACTCATAAACCAATCTAATCTGATCACATAAACACTATACCACAACTATGTACCTCAAACGATGTGTTAGAACCTCACTGTTATACAACCTCTATCTATACCAATAACTTTAGCAACATACCTCAACCAAAATCCCTTAAACATGAACCAATACTAAACTTCAGTAGATCTTCCTCATAGCAAATCTACAACAATCCCTAAAATTCCAAGAGGGCATCCAACATATTTTCAAGAAAAACCCTCAACCAAATTAATAAATTCAACATTACACATATGAAAACCATACCTTTTTTCTTCTTGTAGTGTTCTGCTACTGCAGTTTTCATACTGCGAATCGGCTGTCATGATTTTATGTCACTTTTTTTCTACCGCACTTTTTATGTCACACTTTTCCTTCCATGATTTTTCTGCCATACTTCTCCTGCAGCACTTTTTCTGCTGCACTTTTTCTTCTGTGATTTTTCTACTGCACGTTTTCTACCATACTTTGTTTGTCACGCTTTTCTCTATCAATAATACCTGCCCAAATAATCTTTCACAAAATAGATATTCAATTATATTCAATAGGTGGTAATGGGAAAGGATTTCTCTCTTATTTATACTTCCATGTAGCTTTTTCAAGGGGTTACCTTCTAACCGACTTAACACACTTTCCTTCTTTTAGGGCTAACCCACTTCTAACCACTTGTCCACTTCTAACTCACTTTTCTACAAATAGCAAATTCTCCACATCTAGTTGCAACTAAATTATTTTTAATTATTTTCTTATTGCAAGAAATTAACCCATGGTTGTAACATCCCCAGCCACCAATAGGTTAGGAAACACCACTACTCAGATACTTCACTTAACTCTTATACCGATTTGTAACAACCCTAGCCTCCAACACCACTATCGGGAATGCTACCCAAACTCCTTGTCTTCTATAGACTAGCTCTGACATACATATGTATATAAGATGCATATTTAATGAATTCAATTCAAATAACATAGAGTTACTGCTATCATATAAACCCAGATGGAATTAACAACAATTCATATACGCAATGGAATACATGATAACATTCAAACATCACAGACATGCATAACATATAAATTAAGCACAGAAAGGATACCTATATTTTTTATTTGGATTAACACCAAAAACTGCATGCAAACCTTCCACAAACCTCCTAGCCATAGACCACACCGTTCATCACTCTTAGCAATAGGTCACCCCTGAGCTGGGACTAATCTCCATCAGGAAATGGATTCCTAGGCTAAGAAAGATCAATAGGGAAGTCACACAATTAAAGAGGAAGGATTCTCTCCCAAGATCTACTTACGCCCACTACTCACAGACTCTCATTCCCCAAATGCCTGTCCCACCCCAGGAGTATACACCTTCACTGTCACATAGTCCATCGTCTTCTCAACCTCCCTTTCCTTGGGCTTCAACAAAAGATCGAACCGGAATTCTCAGAGATCTGCAGCAGCTAAGTGACTCCTTCCATGGAAAATCACCTCCTCATCACACTCTCTCACATGGATAGAGTTGCTCACAGGACTGAAAACCTACTTCTTCAATCCACAACCACCTCTCTTGCCTAGAGAGATTGTTTCTCACAGTCCTGACAACCTTATTCTTCAACTCAGTTCCAAAACAGTGAGGGAAACAAGAAGTCTCAACAAGGAACAAACGATGACAACAAGACACACTCAGTGAAGGAGCTGTGTGGTCACAACAACCAACAGTTATGGAACAACATGACTTAGACAATTACGGGGTGTTCAGAATTCACAAGAGACATGAGTTAGTCCATCGATTTTTCATAGGTTTTAGGGTGCGTGACAAGGAAAAACATAGAGGTCAACGGTGGAGGTTATAGGTTCAGACAGGGAGTGGAATAATGGTAGACCAACAACCCCCCAACATGGGATGACTCTTCAGCTTTAATTGCATGTGCCAAGGTCAACACATGTCTTCCTAGGGTTACTTGCACTCCATTTAGCATTCGTTCCCTTTCTGAGGAACTTAGGATAAAAAATGTATCATTCCACAACTTTTGGAATAATAATAAATTATTATTCTCAAGGACCTAAGCCCCTAAGATTAGCCTCTCTTTCCAACCTTTTAGCCCCCTCTCCCTTACCCAGCGTTGTGGAATATTAGTCCCCCATCACTCTTTCTTCATGGTCGGTCTACACATAGCAATGTTTTTATATTAATAATGTGCATAATTACATGTACACAAAAGCATGCCCTTGTCCTTTCACACCTAGGCTCTCCAACCTATTAACACATAATCTTACCAACTTATAATTCCTTTGCTCAACAAAGTACAAAACATGTTTATAATTCATAATATAACTCGGGCAGGTCCTTGGGGTATTACAATCCCCTCCCCTTATTTTTGCACTGTCATCATTGCAACTAATTTACACAGCTTCAACGAGATTTCCAAAACCTTCAAAAATATGTGGGTATTCTACCCGCATAGAGTCCTGATGATCCCATGTTGCATCCTCAGGACCATACTAGGTCTACTGGACCTTTACAATCCCTATGGATCAACTCCAAAGTTTCTTGATTTTCCGATCCAATATATGCACTAGATTCACTTGCAAGACGCCTTCTTGCTCTACCTGAATCACATTCCAATTAATAACATGATTAGCATTAGGTATATATTTATTAAGAAATGAAACATGAAACACATTATGTACAGTCATGGATGCAGGAAATGAAAGCATATTTTCAACCTACCCAATCCTTTCCAGGACTTCAGATGGACCACAATATATGGCTGCCAAGTTGGAGTAGTTTCCCAGCTTCAGGGAACTTCTATTGGATTTGACTTTTAGGAAAACATGATCAACTACTTTAAACTCTCTGTGGGTTCTATTTTTATCTGCAGAACGTTTATGCCTATCTTGGGTAGCCTCAAATTCTTCTTAATCTTCAACATTTGTTCTTCCATTTCCTTAAGCAACTCTAGCCCAACTACTGCTCTATCAGTTGGGTTATCCCATCTTACTAGGGTGTTGCACTTTCTATCATAAATTGCTTCAAATTGGCTCATCTTCAATGATGCTTGATACCCATTGTTGCAGGAAAATTATACCAAGTGTAGGTAGTCTTCCCATTTAGATGGTTTTTGCATCACATACATTCTTAGCATGTCTTATGTCACTTGGTTCGCCCTCTCTGTTTTCCCATCAGACTTAGGATGATAAGCAATGTTGAAGTTCAGATTTGTTTCGAACCCTTTGAATAACCCCTTCCATAATTTTGAGGTAAATTTCGAGTCTTTTTCAGACACAATTATCTTGGGAATACCATGCAACCTTGCTACTTCCCTAATATAGATATTGACAACATTAGTTGCCTTCTAAGTGGTCTTCAATGGTATAAAATGGGCAGCTTTCATACGCTTTTCCACCACCACCATGATGGAATCATGTTGCTTATTTGTTCTGGGTAATCTAGTGATGAAATCCATTGTCACTACTTCTGACTTCCACTCAGGAATGGGTAATGGTTGTAGAAACCATGTTGGGTGCCTATGCTCATCCTTGACCTTCTGACATTCCATACATATAGTGATGTATTTTGCAATTTCTTTCTTCATACCTGGCCAAACGTATTAGCTCTTGAATGCTGCCACCATTTTCGGATATCCAAGGTGACTAGCATAAGGCACATTATGAATTTCCTTTAAAATCATAATTCTCAATTGCGGGGAATTATGTACATAAATGATATTTTTGTATAGGAGTGTCCCATCGGTTTCCAATTTATAATATTCCACTTTCTGTAGCATATTACCTTGTTGTAGCTTTGCTACCAATTCCATGTACTGCAAATCTGCATTTGCAACTTTTGAAATTATGCCTTTAATATCAGTTTGATACATTCTAATGGCCATAACATGTAGTTTGTCCACTCTTCTGCTAAGTGAATCAACCACTTTGTTCTCCTTCCCTTTGATATGCTTGATATCAAATTCATACTCACAAAGTAATTCCAACCGCCTAATCTTCCTAGCATTCAAGGTTGGATGATCAAACAATTTATTCAGACCATTATGGTCTATCCTGAGTTTAAATCTCCTTCCCATGAGGTAGTGCCTCCATTTCTTCAGGGCATGCACTATGGCTGCCAACTCCAAATCACGAGTTGCATAGTTCTTTTCATTCTCTTTCAATTTCCTGGACTCATAACATATTACAAATCCATTATGGCTTAGGAATCATCTCATTCCTTCTTTACATGTGTCTATACACACTACAAAATATTCATTTGGATATGCAATCCTCAGGATTGGAGCACTAGTTAACAATTGCTTCAATTGTTGGAAGCTTCTCTCACATTCTTCTGTCCATTGAAATTTCTTCTCCTTCCTTTGCAAGGAAGTGATAAAGTGAGCTATCTTTGAGAATCCTAAAATTAACCTTTTGTAATAGCCAACTAGAACCATAAAATATCATAATTTTGTTACATTCTTCCATGCTGACCATTCTCTACTGCCTTCTATCTTTTCAGGATCCACTGCTATCCCATCTTTGGAAATGATATGTCCCAAATAATGGACCTGCCTTTGATAGAATGAGCACTTGATCAATTTGGCATACATTTGGTGCTCTCTTATCACTTGCAGCACCATCTACAAATGTTTTTCATGCTCTTCCTCTGACTTGGAATACACCAACATTTCATCCAAAAAGATTATGACAAACTTGTCTAGGAATTCTTTGAATACACCATTCATTAAACACATGAAGACAATGGGTGCATTTGATAACCCAAATGGCACCACTGTGAAATCATAATGACCATACCTTTTTATAAAGGAGGTCTTGTTGATGTCTTCATCCTTTATCCTTACCTAGTGATATCCTAACGTGATATCTATTTTTGAAAATATATTGGCATCCTTTAACTGATCAAAGAGATCATTAATCCTTAGCAAAGGATACTTGTTCTTAATAGTCACTTTGTTCAACTATCTGAAATCGATGCATAGTATTAACATTCCATATTTATTCTTCCTAAATAGGACCGAGGCACCCCAAGGTGACACATATGGGCATATATACCCCTTCTTAAAAATTTCTCTGAGCTTCATTTCCAGTTCTTTCAACTCTGGTGTACTCATTCTGTAAGGATTTTTTGACACTGGAGATGCTCTAGGCATCAAATTTATAGAGAAATAAATAGCTCTCTTTAGGGGTAATCTGGGTACCTCCTGGAATACATCTTCAAAATCCTTTAATGTTGCTTGGTATTCAATATTTGACACCTTATCCTTAGGAGATTCTTCCATATGAGCTACAAACATTTGGCATCTTTTCTTGAAGGACTTCTTCAACTGCATTGTTGAGATTTCTCTGGCAAAATATTCTCTGGGAATTCCTTGGACTCTTCTCTGATTCCCTTCCTCATCCAGGCAAGTGAATACCTTTCTATGACAGTCCAATATGGCATGAAACTAGTCCAACCAATCCATACCAATTAGAAAGTCATAGGAACCTAAAGGTAAAATGTTCAATTCAGCTCGTGTGCTCATCCCATTCATCTCCATTGGACATGACTTAACCAACTCCATAATTTTTCTTTTGTTTCTTGTAGCCAGCTGCACTAACCAAGATCTTCCATGCTTGCTTCTTGGAAAATGCAAACTTTCCACCACTCTAGGATCTATATAACTATGACTAGATCCTGAATCAATTAAAATAGTAATGGCATGGTTGTTGAGCATACCTTCCACTTCAATGATATTTGATTAAGACTCATCTTGCTTGTTGTCCAGGGCCGCATAGATCCTTGTTATTATACTGCCCATGTCTTCCACTATTTTTTCTTGCTGAACATTATGGACAACTCTCACCTTGTCATTTCTATGGGAACAATCTATGTACCTATGATTACCTTTACAACCCCAACATTCCATACATGGTTTTCTTGGAATTTTTCCACCTACTTCAACCTTCTTGGTCTCTCTAAAAGATGGCTATCCTTGAGGACTATTTCTGAAAAAGGATGGCTTAGTTCCCTTCTTCCTCTGATCGATATTGAATCTCTTCTTGTCTTCCCAAGCCTTTCAAAAAGTGGCATTTTCAGTTTGTTTCTCATATAATCATTTTTGTCTTCTTATGGTTTCTTCCATAGTTTTAGGATCATCATACTATATCTTTTCACCAGCAGAAGATGGTAGTCCACTCATATAACTTTGAATTTTGATAGTCTCATCTTTGATGAAAGGAACATACTTCACCAATTCCAAAAACCTTCTTTCATATTCATCAATGGACATGCTACCCAGCTTGAGTTCAAAGAACTCTTTCATATTTCTGTCATAGAATCTCTTAGTCAAGTATTTCTTTTCGAAATACTTCTTAAATTCCTCCCAAGTAATATTATTCTCTTTAATGCGTTGCATATGCACAAGTTGATCCCACCACATCGATGCATTTCCTTTCAGTTGATACATTGCAATTCTTCCTTCTGCATGAGAGGCATAATTCTACAGTTGGAAATATTTACTCATCCCAAGAAGCCATGTCTCAACAAATTTCTCCTTCTTGTGTTCTCCATCAAATGTAGGAGGATTAATCTTGTTCATTTCTCCCTTCAGTTCATCCACTCCATACCTTTTGTGTTTCTTGGTAGGATATGGGCTCAAACTACTGTGTTCCCTCCTCTTCGAGTGTTCTTGGGAGTGATAATGGTGTCTACCAACACTCCTTGATTTCCTGTTCTCATCAGGGAACTTGTGACTTCCTTCTTTATTGGAGTCACTCTCCTTATCCAATTTCCTTTCTATCCTTTACAGGATCTACATCAACTTTAAGTTGAATTCTCACTATTGGTCCTTGGCTTTCATGAGATTTATGTTATCTTCTCGGTGATGTTGGACATCTTTCTGCAATCTTTCAATGATTTTCATCATGTTTCCCTCCTTATCTATTTCTTCTCCATCTCCATTGGAATTTGACCCTTCAACTCCCACATGAAAATCCATTCCTCTCACTTCATTATCTGAACTGGAAGCATTATGTGCCTCCTCCATTTCTCTCCACTAAGCAACAAATTTGTTTGGTTCTAACAATCGTTGATTCTGCAACACAATGTGAAATCAACCAAAAATTTTTGAGCCATCATTTCTTAACAAATTCCATGACATTCATAAACCACTCTCATTCAAGAAAATGTTCATTTTTCACTCCTTGTGATTCCCCTTCAATCAAGAATCCCCGTAGATTTCCTTCTTTCTGAGATTTTCTCTGCTCTTCAATAATTGATTTTGGCACTAGAACATTTCTCTTAGCCTCCAATCCATGCGACCATGGGCTGTGGCCTAGCTCTACTTTGATAGGTGCTTACTCAGGACTTCAGGCCTATGAATTTGAATGTTTTCAAACACATCTCATTAGTCTCTCAGATTTCCAAACTCTGAATTCACATAGTAGGGAGGGTTGACTATCCACAACTACTCAACATCCAACAACTGATACCCACTGTCAAACTTTCATCATCGGAGCTTTGGGACTTCAGATCTTCAAGACTTCAGGGCTTCAGAACTTCGAGACTTCGGGTCTTTGGAAGTTTTCTTTCTTACTTCTTTCCAACATCTCGAATTTCAAATTTTCAGACTTCTCTACCTTTTGGTCAACTTAGTAAAGATGTCACCAACGCAGGTGGTGGCATGTGGTGTACCTAGAAAGATCCATGTCACCCTTGGCAACGTCATCTAGCTCCACATAGTACATATGTCACCATATAAAGCAGCGGCATGTGGCATGTTTAGGAAATTCCTTGTCCCCCTGGCGATGTCATCCTGCCCTACTACATTTTCTCTATTTTTCTTCGGAACTTTGGGTTTCAAAATTTTGTGCATCATCACATCCCACTTCTCTCGATCGAAAAATTCTGAAGTTACCATTTTCTCTTATTCTTGATCTAACAGTCAAGCTCTTCTCCTTAGATATACGGTGTAAATCTCCTATAGGACTTCGTATTTTTAGGCTTCGGCCCTTCTCTTATTTTTTCACCCAACGTCACTGAAGTCACGAAGTTCGAAGGGCTTCCAGGTTAACCCTTCTATGCTTTCTCCAGATTTGATGGTCGTAGAGGATTCCCCTTTTTCTGAATAGATCCTATCGTTCACATTACTCTGTGGTCCAATACAACTTTTGTCGTGGCTTTACGATACCCCTACACCTCCTAAGCTTTATAACACTACCAAGGTAACCTATTGGCACTTAGGAATGTTTTGAGGTCAAAAATTGGTTCCTCTTGACATAATTTCCACCTGGAACCTTGGTTTTGAACTTGAATTTTGTCCATTTCAACAACAATTCCTTTCCAAGCATTTTCTCCAACTTCCATTAACATGGCCCATCTAGTCTCAGTGTTGAAACCTTGGCTCTAATACCAATTTATAATGTCCCCAGCCACCAATGGGCCAAGAAACACCACTACTCAAACACTTCACTTAGCTCTAATACCAATTTGTAACGTCCCCAGCCTCCAACACCACTTTCCAGAATGCTACCCAAACTCCTTATCCTCTACAAACTAGCTCTGACATACATATGTATATAGCATGAATATTTAACGAATTCAATTCAACTAACATAGACTTACTACTACCATATAGATCCAGATGGAATTAATAGTAATTCATATACCCAATGGAATACATGATAACATTCAACCATCACAGACATGCATAACATATTAATTAAGCACAAAAAGGATACTTATATTTTCTAAATGGAGTAACACCACCAGCTACATGCAGACCTTCCATGGACCTCCCAGAATTATACCACACTTCTCATCACTCTCAATAATAGGTCACCTTCGAGCTAGGACTAAGCTCCATCGAGCAAGGGATTCCTAGGCTAGGCAAGGTCAATAGGGAAGTCACACAGTTAAAGAGGAAGGATTCTCTCCCAGGAACCACTTATGCCCACTGCTCACAAACTCTCATTCCCCACATGCATGTCCCACCCTAGGAGTATACACCTTCACTATCACACCTTCAACCGGTTGCTCAACCTCCCTTACCTTGGGCTTTGACAATAGACCAGACCAGAATTCTCAGAGCTCTATAGCAGCTATAGGACTCCTTCCAGGGAAAATAACCTCCTGAGCATACTCTCTCACTTGGAGAGAATTTCTGACAGGATTGAAGGCCTACCTCTTCAATCCAAAACCACCTCTCTCACCTAGAGAGAAATTCTCATAGGTCTGACATCCTGCCTCTTCAATCCAAAAACCACCTCTCTCACCTGGAGAGAGTATTTCTCACAGGCCTGACAACCTGCTTCTTCAACTCAGTTCCATCACAGAGAGGGAAACAACAAGGCATATCAAGGAACAGACAAAGAAAGTAAGACACACTTAGTCAAGTTTATACGTGGCCACAACAGCCAAAAATAATGGCACAACATGGCTCAAAAAATTATGGGGTGCTCATACTTCATAGGAGACATGGCTCATTCCATCAATTTTCCATGATTTTCAGGGTGCATCACAATGAAAAACATAGAGGTCGATGGTGGAGGTTTGGGTTTCAGACGAGGCATGGAAGAATGGCAAACCAACAACCCCCCAACACGAGATGACTCTTCATCTTTAACTACATGTGCCTAGGTCGACACCTGTCTTCCTGGGGATGCATGCATTCCATTTAGCATTCGTTCCCTTTTCCAGAAACTTAGGATAAAAAATATATATTTCCACAACTTTTGGAATAATAATAAATTATTATTCTCAAGGAATTAATCCCCTAATATTATCCCCTCTTTCCACCCTTTCATCCCCCTCTCCCATACCCAACCTTGTGGAAGCTTAGTCCTCCATCACTCTTTCTTTTTCTCTTATCATCTTTTCTCCATTATGATACAGAGTGTTGAATCTTCTTTCATAAGGATATGCAACATCCTTGGCATGGGGGAGGGTCAAAGATCCCCTTCAGAACTCTTTTTCAGACTCCCATCTCATCTTCAGAAACCAACATGATCACCCTACAACCCTGCAGAACCAGACACAAAAGAAGATAAGCATAGAATAAAGAAGTTTCATGAAGTACATGAAATTCCAGTACTAAGCTTCCAAAAAAATCCAGCCTAAAAAGATGAACTCTGACAATCTATAAGCTTCAAATACAAAGACAGTCGCATATTCTATGGGTATTGATCATACAATGGTAAAAGAAAAGGTAACATGGTATTATATATTTTCCTTTGCTTATAAAACTACAATAGGTATGAAAATGCATACTAGATCTTATGACCTTAGTGTTAAAACCATGCACCCATCCCTCATACCCATATTCCTAACCTTAATCAATCCTCTCATCACATAAGCCCTCGAAAATGATTGAGGGAAAAATCACATCAAAAGTATGAATATGAAGCATGTCTAGTAATGATGGGCCACAAACGTGCTTCATCCTTAAGAAAATCACGAACTTATCTTGTGTCATGAGCCATGATTCAACATCAAATTCACCGCTCAGAGTTCCAATCACCTATCCTACTCTGACACCCAACGTTTCGTGCCCATCATTATGTTAAACAGGTAGAATTGAAATGACTTATCTAGGTGGCGAAGCCATCCAGATGAGCCTCATCTTGTCTTATTTTCCCTTTGCGACATCTTTACTTAAACTCACCATTCGAATTAGCAATGCAATCACCATATCTTTTGTCATTACCAACCTTTCTCCAGTTCTGATCTTACCTCTCCCTATGATCTCCTATACCAAACCCTTACCCTCATCAGCTGACTAAATCCTTGCACTACAACCCGATTTTTTTCTCACAATTTATAAAGATGGTTGTAAGTAGACATGAACCAGTCTTCTAGATTTATAGAGAGACTGAGGAGTTCCAACTATGTATAGAGAAGTATGCTATATTGGGATGGATGCCATTTTCGAAGAAATTCACAGGCTGGCATGAGAAGGTATCTCACGCATTTATTCAGCATTATAATGGAGATATTGTGCATATAGGCAATATGCAGCTAACAATCAATGAAGTAACTTTAAGGGAGGTCACGAGATTACCTAACAGAAGAGCCAAGTATTTTAGAGTAGGAGTCAACAAGGAAATGTTCCAATTATTTTTGAAAGAATACCATCAACACCCTGATTGGAAAAAGCGTATCCCTAGGAACTATATCAAGGAAGAGTATCATCCAGTGCTTGTTAGTCTTCAACGATTCCTCACTTTTGAAGGCAGGTATGTTGTAACCTTCATATATCATCTTAGGCTTCTATTACACTTTGAAGCAGGCCCTGAAATTGATTTCCCATATTTTTTATGGATGAGTCTGAGCAAGATGGTAAGAGGTGTCAAATCCCTATACAAAACTGAGAAGACTATCATTTACCATCAAGGTCTTATTAAGATGTTAGTTTTACATGAAATTAAGAAGTAAAGGACTAGCTGGAAAATCCTCATCACTAAACACCTTCCCATAGAAAACAAACCTGTGGAGGAATCCCAACTTGTTCCAGAGAAAAATAAGGAACCTCCAAAGAAAAAGTGCAAGAAATATAAGGCAACTCCATCATCATCCAGAATAGTGAACCAAAATGAAAAAGCTAGTAAACAAGCAGGGACCTCTTCCACAGTCCATAAGACTTGTAAAATTCAAGAAGAAAAAGGTAAAACCAAATTAGTAGAGGAGACTTCAACAGTAGCACTTGAGGAGAAGGGTCATAATATGAAAACTGTAAGGAAAGGGAAGAATAGCTTATAAAATAAAAGTGAACAGTCTATAGAACAATCCCTTGTAACCATTCCACAAATAGAAAAGAAGAAAAGGAAGCCTATGAGCACCCCTGATCCAATACCCGCTTGTAAAATAAACACAAGCAACATGTAAAAGAAAGGAAAACCAGTTGTCCTCCCTCATACACATGATGATCCAATAGATCTTACCTCCCCTTCTAAAGACCTATCAGTCCAGGATGGCATCCCTAGTTTGACCAAGGAATAAGTCACTATTACTTTATGTGGGATGAGGGAGGAAGTGGAGGAAAGAGAATACATACATCCAGTAACAATGGAGTCAACAAGGACCTTAACAAAAGAACAGATGAACAAAAATATAGGGGGGGGCTGCAAAAACAAAACCAAGAACTCAAACAAGAAGTGAAGGAATACCAACTATTGGACAGGTATATCAAAAAGGAAAACGAGCAATTGAAATCAACCAGCCAACAACTTCAAGATGACCATAAAGAGACTTATAATAATCTCAATAAGGTGCTAAGACTCTACAATACATTAGGGTCATAAAAAAGAGAGCTAAAATAAGAAGCCTCAGCCATCAACATCATTGATGAACAAGAGTAAAGAATGGAATGTAAAATTTTGAAAATTTAGGGTTTGTTTCAGTTGCATGAGAACATGCAATGGTTTTGGCATGGGGGAATGTTCAGCCTCTAAATTAACATCCCCACTACCCTATTATACTCCTCATCTATACCCTTTTGGATTACCTAAGCTTGGATAAATGACAAAGAACACTACCATTAGCCATTGATAAGGTCATAAGGTAAACTATAATTAATTCATGCATTTTTGTGGTTTATTGAGCTAGGAGACTAAATGTTTCAATTTTCCATGTATAACCTTTGACCTCTAGATGAGTCCATACTTTCTGTACTGGCTCAGCCATCCGGTACTTATGCACTAGATTTCCACTGTCTGAATCCGGTACCAAGCGCACCTTCCATTCAGATCCGAGACTGAATCTCACCTATCACAATCCGGTACCAATGGATATAGACTGTCGCGATCTGGTACCAACCACTTGTGCACTGTTTAGATACGGTACCATTTACCGAATCTCACCTGTCATGATCCAGTACTAATATAGGAAGAAAAATATACCAAGTTTATCTCGAGATCATACTAAAGATAATTGTTGGATGTTTGATGAATCATTAAAGCTCCAGAAAGGTTATGATAAGCTTGTTTGCCTATTGCTTCATCCTCATACACTTCATGTCATGAGGATGAATCTTAAAATATGTAACCGAATATATAAATTTGACAATTGACTGATTTGCTAAAGATTTAACCTCCTTGTGTTTCACGACTAAGACTGTTTAAATAGTCATGGCAAGGATGGTGGAGGTAGTAGACAGTTAACATAACATTGTATGTGAAGCAGCATTACATATTGTAGAACACATTCTGAGTTGAAGTTTTAATAGAAGGATTTCAATTATTTGCAGGTCTTGACCATTTATGAATGAATGTGACTTGAGTTGTTAGCATAGTTTAATTCTTTGTTTTGAAATTTAAGTAAGAGGAATGTGTGGATTGAAAGAAAGCTTACTGTAGACTCTAGTCGCTGACCTATTGAAGAGGCAAGGGCCCATCACCCAACAAAGGTCTGAATCCTTATAGATTAGTGTTAATAGTTGATTTCAATAGTATAGATGTTAGATTAGCTGAATCTTAATTCTTTCAAATGATAGCAGTATAGTTTAGACTAGGATTTCGATCCTATGATTGTTTGGAGATATTTACTTACTCTATTTTGCATATGTTATGTTTCTTTTTTTATGAAGTTGATTTTGTTTCATGGACATAAATGTTGGCTGCAGTAGTCATACATATTTGAAGGAGAACTAGTGAAGTTTACAACAACACATTGTGAACCACGACATACTCGGTATATTGACTATTAAACTACCCATGCTATGTTTGGATGATTGATGTGTGATTTCCCTTTCAAAAGTGTGATTGCATAGTTAGTTTTCTAGGTCAGATAGCAGAGTTGATCTGTCAAAATAACTCCATCTCATACTTGCATGTTCCATAATGGAGTGGATAGCCTCTCTGTGAAAGACAACCAAAGTGTGTTTTGATTTGCTAGTTTGTTTTATTTCCAGCATGCTTAATCTAGAATAGTTCTATACTCGTGACATTAGAATTAACTTTCTTATTGGTGTCTTGTAAATATTTTGATTATGAATCCCGGATTGATAATTAATGAGTGCATTATATTGAACATATAAGTAGCACAACATTTTGGCATCGTTGTCGAGGAGTTGCAAACAGTAGGAAGTGTTTTTTTTTTTTTTTAGATTGTTTGCATAGTTTTTGAATGATTTTAAAGACTGCTTGAGGGAGGAGGATAAAACATTAAAGACATGAGTGAAGAGCCACGTGCCCACTAGAGTGGGGTTCTCTGAAACCAGGTTGCCTTCTTTCCTTCTAGATATAATTAGGATTTCAATTCAGTTAAGAATCAAATTTCCATTTTATGCATAGATATAGAAATAATAAGGGTAGATTTGTAAGCTCTAAAGATCCAAAAA
>ML787035.1:172304-195035 GCA_009831015.1 Picea engelmannii
ACCTCCTCTGTGAGGCATACTTCCATAATGAGGCTATTCCAGAAAATAGGTTACTGAACATAAATCCTCTTGTTGGGGATGTTCAACTTCGAGCATTTACTTCCTTTCTCCTCAATCAAATCCTTTGGCAAGGTGACTTTTCGTCTGCCCAGAACAATGAAGATAATCGCCTCCTCTGGATTAGACCAGAACCACAAAGCGCAACTACATTCATCGCACAGTATTATGCATTCTTAAAGCAACCAGGGGTGATTGAACATGTTCAGCAGCTGCAATCCAAAGTGATTTAGGATTGTAAATGCATCATTAGTTCCATAGAGATTCCTTCCCTATAGGCCAATAACCTGTTCTGGCAGCAATCCACAGAAAAGAGGCAACAACGTAATCCTTTTGGTCCTGCCAACTTAAAAGCAACAATTTCCAAGGTACCCAGTTATATCCAGTGTATGAGGCATTGTGCTAAGAATTGGATTGGATAACGGTTCTATTTTCCCATTTTCTGGTTGCCAATAGAAAGATATCAAATCAATTACAAGCTGCCTAAAAAGGCAGAAACAACAGCATGGCAAAGATTTCAGGAAGTGCAAGGGTTTAGAATGCTGACAGACAGTACCTCCCAGAGTTACAGCTTGAGTAGCTTACATGATCAGAGTAGGTATCCAGACTCGGATTCAGAGTAGGTTGCCTGAGGACATGCAACACCTTGAGCTGGGGGGGATGTTAGGACCACACAATGTACCCTTTTTCCCATACTTTTTTCCATTATTATACCCTTGATCACCTGTATTTAGACTTATACTATCATTTCATCTGATCATTCCAAGGTATACAACGTCCTTTCTCATTACTACACGTTTAATCTGTTTTGCATGATATTTTACATCACTCTCGTACTTAACTATTGATTAGAAGTGCATAAGTATGCATAACTGCAGATTAGCATTTGAGGCTTGTGCTGAAACACAGAACTGTCCAAGATCCCTGTTGTTGAACTAATGCTGAAACACGGAGCTGCTACACAGTCTGACATCACATATGCCGAAACACGGAGCTGCTACACAGTCCGAGGTCACATATGCCGAAACACGGAGCTACTACACAGTTCGAGGATGCAGATGCTGAAACACGAAACTGTCACACAGTTCAGAATTGCGATGCTGAAACACAAGCCGTTACAGTTAGCAGTCAAGGCCGACACAGTCAAGAGCGCAATTCACATGGTTGAAACAACCCGAGAATTGCGATGCTGAAACAACATCAGCAGCGATGAGAAGGAGCTGTTACACCAGCTGTAACAACAATACCTCGTTCATCTCCTGTATTAGCATTCAGTTGTGTGAGAATAGGACATCATATGCTGATTTAGAAAGAAGATCCGATTTAGGATAGAATTCAGATATGCTTTGTAATGATTGTATCGAAGGGATTTCCTCTTTAAATTCAGGGGAAATCACCATTCAAGAATCCAAGTTTTGATGCATTAAAGCAACTCCAGAGAAGCGGGACATATTCTGTACTTCCAATTTGTAATGTGATATTTCAACAGATGAATATAAGACTGCTTTGAGTATCCTTCTCTAGTTTCTCGTTCAGGGGAATCTTGTGAGAAGGGAGGGCCCACCTTCTTCACAAGATTCACCCATTAGTTAGAAGTGTGTTTGTATAATTTCTGTTCATGTTTTGTTTGACTGTCGTTTGCTAAAACACTGTTTTAATGGATTCCGCTTTGCTGAAACACTACTGACTCTGTCTTAGTTATTGAATGGAATTTGTAATTCTTTTTATCAACAATCTTGTGTGATGATTTTGTGAGACTAGCAGAGAATTGGTTAAAGGTCCCTGCTCAGACAGAAAGGGATCAGGACATCATACCCTCTGTAGAATTCGTTTAATGTTGCAAGTGTGCTAGCAGAGATTTGGTTAAGGGGTTCCTGCTCAGACAAGAAGGAATCACAACACCTTGTCTTCTGTAGATTTCATTTACCCCTGCAAGTGTGCTAGCCAGAGATTTGGTTAAAGTGTTCCTGCTCAGACAGAAAGGGACTACAACACCTTGTCTTCTGTAGGTTTTATTTACCCCTGCAAGTGTGCTAGCCAGAGATTTCGTTAAAGTGTTCCTGCTCAGACAGAAAGGGACTACAACACCTTGTCTTCTATAGGTTTCATTTACCTCTGCAAGTGTGTTAGCCAGGGATTGGATTAAGGGTTCCTACTCAGACAGGAAAGAACCAAAACATCTTGTTCACTGTAGACTTTCCTTGGTGTTAGCCAGAAACTGGGTTAGAGATCCCTACTCAGAAAGAAAGGAATCAGACTGCCCTATTCTCTGTAGACCTCAACCTCACAAGTGTGCTACAACAGAAGTAAGGCTCAAGGCTCCTGCTTAGACAGAAAGGAACTAAGTGCTTTGTTTTCTGTTAGATAGAGTTAATTGTTTTCTGCATTATTGTTTTCATGAAAAGAGTGTTAATGCTAAAGTCTCTATTTGAGAGTAAGGGTCCTATTCTCTGATTGCAGAATAGTTGTTCTTTCCCATTGCAAGTGTTATTTTAATGTAATCCAAGATTCTTAGATTGATCTTTAAGGTATTGCAATAGGGAGGTTACTTTCCTGTGATTTAATTCAGAGCTTTGGTTCACTCAAGCAAGTATAATTAGTATAGATTTCTTTACTACAACACTAAGTTGCTTTTGGAATTGAGCATATACTGTGCGTGGTTATCTTTGAAACAAAAGACTTCCCTGGGTTGATAATTTATGTTTCACTTGGTTGTTTAAAATTAATTAAACAATTATAGTGACCAACAATGATTTGGATGAAATCAGGCAGGAAGCACTTCAAAGAACCACCCTCATTCCAGAGCAGAGAACAAAATGGCATGACAAGTATCTCAAAAAGAAAAAATTTCAACAAGAAGATTGGGCCCTATTGTATGATAACAGATTCAAGAACTTCAAAGGTAAGTTAACTACTCGTTGGATGGGACCCTATGAAATTGACATTGTCTATGAAAATGGTTCAATTAGGATAAAGACAATTGACAAACAATAGACACCACAACTTGTGAATGGTCATCGGTTGAAAATTTATAAAAAACCTTTATCAATAGAGGAATTTTTGGCTCGTATACTACATAATTCAGATATGCAGGTAATCAGTAAGGAAGAAGACCTTCCTACTGATCCACATTGATTGATTGGTTTATTTTTAAATATTTTGTACATAAGTTTGGATTTTGTTTTATTAATAAGCTGAAGGTAACAAGGGATCCTTACCTCATTTTGTTTTACTTTCGCATTTTATCTTTGTAGGTAGATTTCTATAATTTATTTGATCCTTCAAGAACTTGCTAAAAATCTGTTTGTAGGCATCAACAATACTCTGGTACCAGAAGTCTATCCTTATACAATACTATCAGGACACATCACCTAATTGACAAGGAATGCTACACATATTTTAAAAATCTTATGTCAATTAATATGAAGTATGAAGCCATGCAACAACCACTTAAGTTGGAACCAAGAAGCCAAATGCAGCATAAAATGGCTGCTCTTATGAAGAAATAATTTCTTTTGGTACTATTGCTGACTAAAGGGAAGTATCTTTAATTTCTTTTGGTTCTGTTGCTATCTAAAAGGAAGAATTTATAATTTCTTTTGGTTCTGTTGCTACCTAAAAGGAAGTATTTTAATTTCTTTTGGTTAGCAAAGAAGTCATCATCTTTACCTATGATTGTTAAAAGAACCATTCTTAATCTACTTTAAAGTCTAGAGGTTGCCCTTATCTAGTATTTGAGCATGATTAAAGGGATACAAACTATATTAGCCTACAAGTAACTATCTCGCCCTAACTAGACTTCAACAATATTCGTTGGATTATCTTTTCTAAGTAGTAACATATGAGTATATGAACACTCTCTTTCATGGGCACACTAGAAATTTTTTTATGGAAGAGGATGTATCAATACCCTAAGGTAACTTTAGGTCATTCTCTTATGGACAAATGTAGATAAAATTATACATCTGGATCCAATGTGCAATACAAAAGTTTTTTTCTTCAGACAAATCTTTAAAGACATCCAAATAAGAGAATACACCTTCCAACCCAATACCATCCCAGCCGGTAAAAAGGTTTTCACACAAGCCTCCCCTGTCACCATGCAAAAGAACTCTTTAATAAAATCAAAATAGGTGACTATGGACAAGAATCCTCTGATGGAAAAAGGGTTTAAGAGACTAACCCAATGAGATACTGAATAGGTCTGTTGTCAGCGGGTACCGGTCTGTGGTATGACTAGGAAAACCCATTAGGGTATTGAACGGGCCTGTTGGCAATGGATCATTCTGCCCGGGGAAGGAACGTCTCTCACTAATTATCACAACTACCCCACCATAGTACTGAACAGGCTTGCTGGCAGTGGGTTCTGGTTGAGAAATGTCTCATCTATACTTGTCCGATTGAAAAATCCACTTTTGTCATCTAACAAGCAAAGTTCATTGTTAACATTTATGAGATACAACTCTAGATTACTAAACAAAGATAATTATTACAAGAAAACATACATTTGAGAATTTCCATAAGTCAACCTTACCGGTCTGACATCTAAATCCTACATTACCTAAGAAGGAAACTTCTTAAGAGCGGAGCCCTAACTAGGGAATCTAATCTAATTATACTGTGAAATTTATCCATAACATCTAATGATAGCAAATCTCTGAAGCAAGTTAGGTTGGATCTGTTCTTCTGGGAAAAATATTAAAACAAAAAAACCTCCCTGTTTTCACTACTGAATGCTACCCTTATTAATAATTCATCAAAAGAAAGGCAATTTCAATTTTTTTTAGGCATGTGATCATATGCTAGGTGATAAATGTACTTCTGGAATTTGATTTGGTTTCTTTTTCTCTTATCATCTTTTCTCCATTATGATACAGAGTGTTGAATATTCTTTCATAAGGATATGCAACATCCTTGGCATGGGGGAGGGTCAAAGAACCCCTTTAGAACTCTTTTTTAGACTCACATCTCATCTTCAAAAACCAGCATGATCACCCTACAACCCTGCAGAACCAGACACAAAAGAAGATAAGCACAGAATAAAGAAGTTTGATGAAGTACTACGTTTCCATAAAACTCTAGCCTAAAAAGATGATCTATGACAATCTATAATATTCAAATACAAAGGCAGTCACATATGCTATGGGTATTGATCATACAATGGTAAAAGCAAAGGTAACATGGTATTATTTATTTTCCTTTTCTTATAAAACTACAATAGGTATGAAAATGTATACTAGATCTTCTGACCTTAGTGTTAAAACCATGCACCTATCCCTCATACCCATATGCCTAACCTTAATCAGTTCTCTCATCACATAAGTGCTCGAAAATGATTGAGGGAAAAATCACATCAAAAGTATGAATATGAAGCATGTCTAGTAATGATGGGCCACAAACGTGCTTCATCCTTAAAAAAATCATGAACTTATCTTGTGTCATGAGCCATGATTCAACCTCAAATTCACCGCTTAGAGGTCCAATCACCTATCCTTTGACACCCAACATTTTTTCCTCATCATTACGCTAAACGGGCATAAATGAAATGAGTTATCCGGGTGGTGAAGCCAGCCAGATGAGCCTAATCTTGTCTTCATTTCCCTTTGTGTCATATTTACTTAAACTCACCGTTCGAATTAGCAACTCCATCACCATATATTTTGTCATTACCAACCTTTCTCTAGTTCCCAGCTCACCTCTCCCTATATCTCCGGTACCAAACCCTTACCCTCATCAGCTGACTAAATCCTTGCGCTACAACCCAATTTTTTTTCTCACAAATTATAAAGATGGTTGTAAGTAGACATGAACTGGTCTCCCAGACTTATAGAGAGACCGAGGAGTTCCAACTGTGTAGAGAGAAGCATGCTAGATTTGGATGGATGCCATTTTTTGAGAAATTCACAGGCTAGCATGAGAAGGAATCTCATGCATTATTCAGAGTTACAATGGAGATATTGTGCATATAGGCAATCTGCAGCTAACAATCAATGAAGAAACTTTAAGGAAGGTCACAGGATTACCTAACAGAAGAGCTAAGTATTTCAAAGGAGTAGGAATAAACAAGGAAATGTGCCAACAATTTTTGAAATAAGACCATCAATACCTTGATTGGAAAAGGGGGATCCCTAGGAACTATATCAAGGAAGAGTATCATCCAATGCTTTCTAATCTTCAATGAATATTCCTCACTTGTGAGGGCAGGTATGTTTTAACCTTCATATATCATCTTAGGCTTCTATTACACTTTGAAGGAGGCCTTGAAATTGATTTCCCATATTTTTTATGGATGAGTCTGAACAATATGGTAAGAGGTGTCAAATCCCTATCCAAAACTAAGAAGACTAGCATTTACCATCAAGGTCTTATTAAGATGTTAGTTTTACATGAAATTAGGAAGCAAACGATTAGCTGGAAAATCCTCATCACTCAACACCTTCCCACAGAAAACAAACCTGTGGAGGAAGCCCAGCTTGTTCCAGAGAAAAATAAGGAACCTCAAAAGAAAAAGGGCAAGAAAGATAAGGCAACTCCATCATCATCCAGAATAGTGAGAAAAAATGAAAAAGCTAGTAAACAAGCAAGGCCCTCTTCCACAGTCAATAAGACTTTTAAAAGTCAAGAATCAAAAGGAAAAATAAAATTAGTAGACAAGACTTCAATAGTAGCACTTAAGGAGAAGTGTCATACGACCAAAACTATAAGGAAAGGGAAGAATAGCTCAGAAAATAAAAGTGAATAGTCTATAGAACAATCCCCTATAACCATTCCACAAATAGAAAAGAAGAAAAAGAAGCCTATCATTACCCCTGATCTAGTACCCCCTTGTAAAAGAACCACAAGGATCATGGAAAAGAAAGGAAGCAATTGTCAATCCTCATACACATGAAGATCCAATAGATCTTACCTCCACTTCTGATGACCTATTAGTCCAGGATGCCATCCCTAGTTTGACCGAGGAACAAGTCACTATTACTTTATGTGGGATGAGGGAGGAAGTGGAGGAAAAAGAATTCATCCAACCAGTAAAAATGGAGTCAAAAAGGACCTTAACAAAATAAAAGATGAAGAAAAAGATTGGGGATCTGCAAAAACAAAACCAGGAACTCAAACAAGAAGTGAAGGAATAACAACTATTGGACAGGTATATCATAAAGGAAAGCAAGCAATTGAAAGAAACCAACCAGCAACTTCAATATGACCATGAAGGGGCTTCTATTAAGCTCAATAATGTGCTAAGACTCTTACAATACATTAGGGTCATAAAAAGGGAGTTGAAAGAAGCAACTGCAACCATCAACACCATTTATCCACAGGAGTAAAGAATGGAGTCTCAAATTTTTAAAATTTTGGGTTTGTTTCAGTTGCATGAGTACATGCAATGGTTTTGGCATGGGGGGATGTTGATCCTCTAAATTAACATCCCCACTACCCTATTATACTCCTCATCTATACCTTTTTGGCTTACCTAAGCTTGGATAAATGACAAAGAACACTACCATTAGCCATTGATGAGGTCATAAGGTAAAGTATAATTAATTCATGCATTTTTGTGGTTTATTGAGCTAGGAGACTAAATGTTTCATGTACTAATATTTCAATTTTCCATGTATAACCTTTTACCTCTAGATGAGTACAACCTTTCTATACCAGCTCAGCCATTTGGTACTTATGCGCCAAATTGCCACTATTCGAATCCAGTACCAAGCACACCTTCCATTCATATCTAGCATTGAATCTCACCTATCGCGATTTGGTACCAATGGTTATAGACTATCGTGATCTGATACCAACCACTTATGCACTGTTCGGATCCGGTACCATTTACCGAATCTCACCTATCACGATCCGGTACCGATATAGGAAGCATAATATACTGAGTTTAGCTCTAGATCATACTAAAGATAATTGTTGGATGTTTGCTGAATCATTAAATCTCTAGCGAGGTTATGATAAGCTTGTTTGCCTATTTCTTCATCCTCATACACTTCATGTCATGAGGATGAAGCTTAAAATATGTAACCAAATATATAAATTTGACAATTGACTGATTTGCTAAAGATTTCACCTCCCTGTGTTTCATGACTAAGACTGTTTAAATAGTCATGGCAAGGATGGTGGAGGTAGTAGAGAGTTAGCATAACACAATATGTGAAGAAGCATTACATATTGTAGAACACATTCTGAGTTGAAGTTTTAATATAAGGATGTGAATTATTTGCAGGTCTTGACCATTTATGAATGAATGTGAGTTGAGTTATTAGCATAGTTTAATTCTATGTTTTGAAATTTAAGTAAGAGGAATTTGTGGATTGAAAGAAAGCTTACCGTAGACTCCAGTCGTTGACCTGTTGAAGTGGCAAGGGCCCACCGCCCAACAAAGCTAATCATCCTTATATATTAGTGTTAATAGTTTATTTCAATAGTATAGATGTTAGATTAGCTGAATCTTAATTCTTTGAGATGATAGCAGTATAGTTTAGACTTGGATTTCGATCATACGATTGTTTGGAGATCTTTACTTACTCTGTTTTGCATATGTTAAGTTTCTATTTTTATGAAGTTGATTTTGTTTCATGGACATAAATGTTGGCAGCAGTAGTCAGACATATTTGAAGGAGAACTAGTGAAGTTTACAACAACACATTACGAACCACAACATACTTAGTATATTGACTATTGAACTACCCACGCTGTGTCTGGATGATTGATGTGTGATTTCCCTTTTAGAAGTGTGACTGCATAGTTAGTTTTTTGGGTCAAATAGCGGAGTTGATTTGTCAAAATAAATCCATATCATACTTTCATGTGACATAATGGAGTGGATAACCTCTCTGTGAAAGAAAACCAAAGTGTGTTTTGATTTGCTAAGTTTGTTTTATTTCCAATATGCTTAATCTAGAATAGTTCTATACTCATGACATTAGAATTACCTTTCTTACTGGTGTCTTGTAACTCTATTGACTATGAATCTTGGATTGATAATTAATGAGTGAATTATACTGAACATATAAGTAGCATAACAGTTGGTCTACATGCAACGATGTTTTTATATTAATAATGTGCATAATTACATGTACACAAAAATAGGCTCCTAGCCTTTAACACCTAGGCTCTCCAGCCTACTAACACATAAGCTTACTAGATTATAATTTCTCATCTCACCAACCTATAAAACATGTTTACAATTCATAATATAACTGAGGCATGTCCTTGGGGTATTACAATGACTAATTGCTAGTTTCACCCACTTGACTAGTCAACTTCTTCTAGGAGCTTCTAGAATTAATTTGACTTCTTTGACCTTCTAGATAACTCATGAGGGTTATCCACTTCACTGAGACATAACTCTCTAATCATGAGGGGTTATGTGACGTTTCTCATATCACCAGAAATGGAATTACATGTACTATTGATCTAGAATAGTCTTACCTGCAAATATATTAAATGCCATACCATTATACATCAATCAAACGGAAGTTCATTAATCATATTTTTTGGGCTATCAAAATTTTCTACCAGACTTGCTTCAAGTGTTGACATCAATGACAACCAACCCAATTAAAAAACAATCTCCCCCTTTTTCATTGATGGAAACACTCTGATGCAATAATGAATTCATACCACTCATGCTCCCCCTATGACCATCTCTCCCCCTAGAACCATGCCTTTGTTATCTCTCTCCAATCATCTAACTCTCTATCCTACTCCCCCTTTGACATCAATGGAAAAGGTAACTTCCCATCCGAGGTTGTCCCCCCTAATTGACTTATCCTTGGGGATGCTCCCCCTGACTGAACTCTTCCTAAAACTGCAACCCCAACTTGAACTGCCCTCTTTACGGTGCTTCCTCATGTAAATCTAATACATAAAAGATAATCATTCAAAAGCATTCATTTTGGAGTGGAAATTAATCTAAGTCTCTGGAAAAGATATTCAAAGGCTTCCCTTGTAAGCGGTTTTGTCAATATATCTGCCACTTGTTCTTTTGTTCCCACATTTCAACTCTAATGTTCTTCTCTACAACCTGTTCTCGTAGAAAGTGATACATGATTGGAATGTTCTTCATCTTGGAGTGCATTACCGAGTTCTTTGAGATATTGATGGCACTTGTATTATCACAATAGATTGGAATGCGCTCATCATACTCAACCTGTATATATGTCAAATTTTGTTTCATCCATAGAAATTGTGTACAACATGTTGCTGCTACAATATACTCTTCTTTGGCTGTAGATAATGACATTGATGATTGTTTCTTTCTTATCCAAGATATCAAACACTCAACCGAGTAGAACATTTCTCCACTGGTGCTTTGTCAGTCATCAATGCAACCTACCTAATCTGCATCTGTGCATGAAATAAGTGATAAATCCTTTCCTTTTAGATACCATAATCAAAACTCTTATGTACCCTTGAGATATTTGAATATCCTCTTTACTTATAGAACATGTGATTCCTTTGGTGATGCTTCAAATTTTTCCACCTATCCAACTGCTTGGATTACATCTGGTCTGGATGTTGTCACATAAAGTAAGTTGTAAATCATTAACCTGTATTACCTTTGAACTATAGACTTTGAATCATCATCTTTACTTAACTTGCAATTGGTTTGCATAGGAGTATTGACTAGTTTGCAATATTCCATTCTGAACCTCTTTAGAAATTCTCTGATATACTTGGTTTGAGAAATAAAAATTCCTTGGTTTCTTTGACATATCTGAAGACCCAAAAAGAAGGATAGTTCTCCAAGTAATGACATTTCAAATTCATTCTACATATCCTTTGCAAATTTCTGGCTTGACATATCATCATCACTTCCAAAAATAATATCATCAACATAAAATTCAATTAATAAAATACTATCTTGATCTACCTTGATATAGCGATTGTTGTCTACATTTCCTTTCCTAAACCCTTATTGTTGTAATTTTTTGTCTAGTATGGAATACCATGCTCTGGGGGGCTATTTGAGACCATACAAGGCCTTCTTTAATATGAAAACATAATCTTCATTTTTTGATAACTGAAATCCTTCTAGTTTCTCAATGTGGACTTCTTCTTCTATTTCTCCATTCAAAAAATTTTATTTCACGTCCATCTAATACACTTTAATATTCTTTGAGCATGGATAAGCTAGTATCAATATTATTGCTTCCATTCTGGAAACTAGGGAAACTGTATTTTCAAACTCGATACCTTCAATCTGTGTCTATCCTTTACATACCAATCTATCCTTGTTCCTGGTAAATTGTCCATCTTCATTCAATTTATTTCTAAAGACCCATTTTGTGCCGATCACATTCTTGTACCAGGGTCTTGGACCCAATTCCCAAGTTTCATTATTCTCTATCTGATCCAATTATTCATCCATGGAATTTATCTATAATTCATCCTTACTAGATTCTTCAAAACTATTTGGTTCAATAGAAGATAAGAGTGATAGGTGTACTTGTTCTGGTGAACGAATTCTTCTTCTAGTCTCAACTCCTGCATCTTTGTTCCTGATAATCTGATCTGACAAATGATTCTGTTGTATTCATTTTCTAGTTTTCTTTGGAGGTACTTGTTGTTCTTTCTCTTCTACGTCTATTTGATCTTATTCATATTCCCCTTCTCTTGCTTCTTTATCCTTAGCTTCTTCCTCATAAACCTTTTCCACTGAATATTTTTCTTCTTCTTGTAATTTTCATCCACCTATCTCATCAACTGTTACATTGATTCTTTCCAGAACTTTTTTGAGCCTTAGATTGTAACATTTGTATGCTTTCCCTATACTTGAGTAACCAACAAGTACACTTTTGTCTACATGATAATCACGAGAGTCAAAATTTCCCCTTTTTCCATCTTCTCTTTTGATATAGCATTTGCTTCCAAAGACTCTAAAGTGCTTCACATTTGTTGGTCTTCCTTTCCATAGCTCGTAAGTAGTTTTTTCACTATTGTTCCTCAGAATTACTTTTCTCTAAATGTGAACTGATGTATGCACTGCATGTGTCCAAAAAACATTTGTCAACTTGGAATACATTAACATTGTTTGAGCCATTTCCTGTACTTTCCCATTCTTTCTTTCGACGACCCCTTTCTATTGAGGTGTTTTAGCAATGAAGAATTGTCTTTTTATACCATGCTTGTTGCATAAATCCATAAATTCCTTTGAATTAAACTCTCCTCGATTATCAAATCTCAAGAATTTGATTTTTGAATCCATTTTATTTTCAACCATTTCCTTATATACCTTGAAGTTTTCAAATGCTTCTTACTTATTTTGGAGAAAACAAATTGCAGTCATTATTGTATAATAATTAACCAATAACATAAAGTATTTCTCACCTTTTAAACCCTTTGTTCTAGTTGGTCCAACTAGATTAGTATGCACAATTTCCAGTGGTCTTGTCATTGAGTATTCCTTTGATTTGAACCTAGTCTTTGTTTGCTTTCCTCGTTGACAATGCTTTCATAAAGTGTTGGTTGGCTTCATGATCTGGGGCATTTCTCTAACTGCTTTGTTTTTTCTAACTTTGATAAGGTTATCGAAGTTTATGTGACCCATTCTTTTGTGCAATATCCAAACTTCATCTTCCTTCCCTATAAAACACTTTTCATTTCAAATTTCACTTAATACATATATGTTTCTTGAAGTTCTTAAAATTGTTGCAACCAATTTTCCTAAACATGCTTTTCTTATCTCACATTTTTGTGAATTGAGCATAATATTGTGACCTTGGTCACACATTTGACTTACACTTAGAAGATTACGTTTCATATCTTCCACTAGTAGAAAATTGTTTTCCTTGGTATCCTTGTTTCCAATTCCAACTGTGCCCTTTGAAATGATTCTAAATAAGTTGTCATTTCCAAAGGAGATTGATCCATCTCTTTCCTTTCTCAACGTTAGAAACTTATCTTCATCACCTGTTATGTTCTTTTAGAAACCATTCTCAACATACCAACCACATTTCTTATGCTTATCTTGTAGAACGAGTGTGCATTATTCATTGCTATATTGATTCTTCTTTCTTATCCATGTTATTTTATGAGGTTCCCTTCTGTGACTGTTGTTATTATGTTGTGATTCTCTAGGAGGGACAGTCATTCTACAATCTTTGGCCATGTGTCCAAAGTTGTTGCACTTGTAGAATTCCACTTCAGTGCTCAATGATTCAAACATGTTGTAGATTCTTCTTTGTTTTTCAATAGGCCTTATTGGATAACCATTTTGTGTATGACTTTCAAAGTTGTTTTTGTTCCTTCTATTAGCTCTACAATTTACAACGTCATGTCCAAAATTATTGCATGCATAACATAAATTATTGCATGGAGATCTTTTGAAATGATTTACTCTTATGAATCTTTCTTCTTTTAGAGTCCTATTTGTTTCTGACTGTGGTTGATTCTGAAATATGAATCTTCTTGATGGAGGAGTGTCCCTGTGATCTTCCTATCCCCTCTGACTGTTTTTGCATATCTTTTTGGATATGTTTCTTGATCTGTCATTTTGGAGCTTGATCCATTTTTTTTCTGACTATATCCAAGTCCATACTTGTCATGATTAGGATTTTGACTGCTGATAATGTCATCCAAAACTTTTTAGTTTTTCTACATATTTTTCTTTTGAAGGTCCTTTCTCAATGTGACAATCTCTTCTTCCAAATTTCCAATGATATTGTCTACAACTGATTGTCAAACTTCAAATCCTTGTTCCTTTAAATATGTTTCCATCCTTATGCTCCTTAATGCATACTTTTGTCCATCAAACTGTGGTATTCCATTTTTATACATACTGTTTCTCTCCATGATCTACCTTTCAGTGGTTAAACTGATTTTTGAAGGAACCTACTCTAACACCAATTGTTGGATTACTGAAAGGGGGGCTGAATCAGTCATAGATATTTTTAATCCTTTTAATCACATTATGCAAGTGTTATTTATCTTTATGATCAATATAAATTATAATCCAATAACTGCAAAGTACATATACCATGAAAAAATGAACAATCATACACATACATAATACACCAGTAATTTTTACCTGGAAACCCAACGTGGGAGAAACCACACAATGTTTTTTCTTATTTTTCCTTAAGAATTATATTCATTAGAAGCACCAACTTCCTTTTTTTTCTAGCTGCAACTGGAAGGAGGCTCTGACCCCCTATTTCCAGGCTACAACATGAGAGAAGATCCAAATCCCTAATTATACGCCTACAACCAAAAGGAGGCTACCCTACTACATATTGAAAAAATTTCGACAACCACTTGCGACAAAAGTACTCTTTCGTCGCAACATGGAAGAGAAAAAGTTCATTTTTTCTAAATCCACCCTGTATTTGTCACTAGATCGATGCATGTACTTTGACTAAATTAATATGGTCAATGTTGGTCGCAAGAGAGATGCATGTAGTTTGTTTGTCGCAAGAGAGATGAATGACCTAACATTCAAAATTGACAGTTAAAAATGACCTAAAATAAATAGGTGAAAAAATAAATATTTTTAGGTCACGGTCGTCGCAATTGCGACGATTCTGAGCTAAAATTGGACTTTAAATATTTGACGATTTAAATATGTTGCGACAATATTGCTATAACAACGACGGTTCTGAAAGGGGATTTATGTGCAGAAGAATGTTGCAGAATGTTGTTAGAGGTGGGGAAAAAAGTAAAGTGGGTGAAAAGGGTGATGGTAGATGATATTGCCCTTGTAAAAAATGTTTCCTCATACGTCCCGTAGAAATTTTAATAGCAACAACTACAAAACATTGTAGTAAATATGGGCACATTGATGGCAGATCGAATGAATATCGTCCCATGGTAATTATCTATATATTCATTATCTTTTTTTATTTTGTCAATTTTATATAAAATTATATGTATATTGTTTGAATGTTTTATATAGTATACACTAATTGTGCATTATTGTTTGTAATTATAAAGTTAGAGTTTCCCTCTAACTTTCCACAGAATATTGTACCAAGTATTAGTAGAAATGATGTTGTACAAGATAAGGAACATGATCATCATGACCAAGAAAATGAGGATCTCATGGAAGAAGATGATGGGACAAATCAAGTTAATGATCCCATGGAAGAAGATAATGGGACAAATCAAATGATCCAAGATTTGCTTTCGTCACTGGACGAGGCTGGGGAAAATGATGGTACTTATGATGAACCTCTATTAGAAAAGGAAAATAAACGACTTTATGAAGGATCAAGAGCAAATCCTCTCTTCATTGTTGCTAGTGAACTTAAAGGTTATGAATAATTTGTTGAGCACTTGTATGACATAGATACTAAGGTATGCAATATGTTTCATCTCATATTATACATAAATGTTGATTTTTTTCTATTTGTTTTTAGTGTTAAATAATGTGTAAAATATGAATGAAATTTTTACGATTAATATTCTTACATTAACTAGTTATTTGTTATGTTATAGATTGTTAGGTGAATTTTTGTTACCATCGTCAAATATTTTACCTCGCACATATCAAGGTTTTCATGCCATTATGAAAGACATTGAAATGGATTATCAAACTATAGATTCATTTCCTAATGACCATATTATATATTATGGACAACATGCTTTGAAAAAAGAATGTACGCAATGTCTTATCAATAGATATCGAACCGATCAAGTAAGAAAAAGGGTGCCTTGAAAGGTTCTTCGTCATATTCCCATAATTCCACATTTGTAGTGATTGTTCAGGTGTGAAAGCATAGCACAATTTATGGATTACCATGCACATAACAGAAGTGTATATGGTGTTCTTTGAATGCTTTTCGATGGTTCTGTATTTAGGGAAATTGAGGAAAAATGGGCAGATTTCAAAGATGAACCTCGTAATGTTAGGATTTCGTTGGCAGTTGATGGTGTTAATCCATTTGGAGAGATTAGGTATATTTACTAAGTGTGGCCTATTTTTTTTATCAACAATAACATTCCTCCTTGGATGTCAATAAAGAGGGAGCACATAATGTTGACAATGTTTGTTTCAGGTTGTCTAGTTGCCAACTTGGAGGAATTTTCTCCTCCACCTTGTAGCTCCCATCTCCATAGTACTTGTCGCCTAGCCTGATCCGAGGTAAGTTATATTCTGAAGAAAGAGGTCTTAGTATGTAATCATAATACAAGTTACATATCCTTACTTATCTTGGTTAAGGTTTAATGATTACAGAATAAGTGTGAGTCATATATCTTGTTATAAGCACTAGTAGCCTTATCTATCCCATCACTAAGCTCTACATGTTTGATTAGTGTATTTCTTATATTTACCTTAGAATGTAGTTTACAAGGTGTATAAAATTATGTAAGTACTTATGGTTATTTGTGTGTAATAATCACATTCCAATAAGATGAACTAGTAAATTTATACTATTATCCATAACTAGTAGTGATACTATTGTAGTATAAAATCATTGTATTCAGTTGATCAATGACATGGTAAAGTAAGATGGTATATACAATAAGTTGACTCTTATTATGTAGATTACATTGCATTGATTTCACACATTGACAAAAGATTATATTGTGCTTATTGGTTTAACTATTACTTATGGAAACTAACATAGGTTAATCACACATACTACTTACTATTCATAGGGATTAGCTTATCTATGTTGAAAGTTGTTCATCTTTATCCTATTTCTTTGATTTGACTTGTATTGAACTCTATAATCTCATTGAATTCTAAGCTTAATACTCATGATATATTTGATACAAGATTTTTATAGGTATGTAGTGTATGTACTATTAAATCTCTACACTACATGTTCTTTGATCCTTACTCATCAATTACATATCATATCTTATGCCATTACTTATCTTGAATATGTGATTTATCTTATTCATATCCCATTGATGAGTATCTCATCATACAATTTCCTTTACTTCCATAGGTCATCTTGCAATCTATAACCATAACTAACTCAATTTGGGTATATACTAGATAAAACAACTAACTTAGTAGTATGGTCATTACTTTGTCAACTAGTCATGGAGTATACCATGTATCTTCCATAATCAATACACGCATATCGAGAGTGCATACCCAAATTTGCACTGGTGTAAATACCCCATATCTAGAGTGCATATCTATACAAGTTTTTGTAGACATATTTCAGGTATACAATGGGGAATGCTCGAAAATCTTGTTAATATTTTTTGAGAATATTTTTTAAATAGGCACTACAATAATTTAGTTTATTTTTGCAAAGAGGAAGTATTTTTTGCTAGTAGGTTTTGGTGTTTGCTAGTATATTGATGATGTCTTAGTGATTCTTTTATCATTGTCATTAGAAAATTTTTAGGGTGGGGTTACTAATATTAAATGACTTCATTTATACATTAAATAGGTTATAGTCATATAATGACGATGATAGTTAATATGATCATGATGGCAATTCCCCTCTTAAATTAAATACAGTATTTTGCATGTTTGCAACTCTTAGGTGGTTATGGTACCTTAGACAAGTTCACTTTTCATTTTCATTTATAATTAAATGAAAATGAAAATTGAACTTTTCTAAGGTATCATAACCACCTAAGAGTTCCAAACATTCAAAATATTGTATCTAATTTAAGAGGGGCATTTCCATCATGAGCATCTTAACTATCATCGTCATTATATGACTATAACCTAGTTCATGTATAAATGAAGTCATTTAATATTAGTAACCCAACCCTAAAATGTTTCTAGTGTCAATGATAAAAGCACCACTAAGATATCATCAATATCTTAGAAAAAACCAAAACCTACTTGGCATAAACCCCAATAAACCCTTAATTTTAAATATTCCCACAAGATTGCTCAATTTTTTATTTTTTTTTTTATTTTGCCCAATTTTTTTTTTTAAATAAATAGTTGTCGTTGCAATTATGATGACAAAAAAATTTCTGTGAAGAAATTGCTATATAAACCATGGAAATTTTTTGTCGCACTTGTGACGCACAATAGAATTGTTGCGACGAATTTGCTATATAAACCATGGAATTTGTCATCGCAATTGTGATGCACTATAGAAATGTTGTGATGAATTTGTTATATAAACCATGAAAGTAGTCCATCGCTATATACCTTGTGGGCATTGCAATTGTGATGACAATAAAAATCATGCTATGAATTTTCTATAAAAACCATGAAAAGTTGTCGTCGCAATTGCGACGCACAATAGAAATGTTGCGATGAATGTGCTATAGAAACCACGAAAACTTGTCGTCGCTATGGAGACGCACAATAGAAATGATGCGATGAATGTGATATATAAACTAAAAAAAATTTATGTCGCTATATACCATGTGGTCATCGCAATAGCGACGAATAGTTGGTTTCACTTAGTTTTCCTATATTGTCATATTGGCGACGATATTTTTTTTTTCATAGTTGTGAGAAGTTCCCTACGGTTGTCGCTCTTGCGACGTTAATTCATGTTCGTCAAAATTTCCACGTCATAGGAAATGATGTTTGAGAGACTCAAGATTCGTCGCAATATCCATGACATAACATCACAAGAGTGTTGAAATAACCAGTGCAAAATGACCCAAATTTGCTAGTGCTACAACCCCCTATGTTCTATATCTACAACCAGAAGGAGGCTACAAACACCTATCATTACCCTATCCAACTTCCTTGAAATATAAATGCCAAATGTAGAAACTAGATATGTCACTGTCACAACCTTTTCTATCAAATATTTCACTAAGAAAATTGTCATTGTATACTCATCAACCAATCTGATCTGATCACATATACCTCAAAAAATATACCACAAGTCTATACCTCAAACCATGTGTTAGAATATCATTGTTATACAACCTCTATCTGTACCAATAACTTATGTAACATACCTCAACCAAAAGCCCTCAAACATGAAACAATACTAAACTTTAGTAGATCTACCTCAGATCAACACTACAACAAGCCCTAAAATTCCAAGAGGGAATCCAATATATTTAAAAGGAAAAACCTCAACCAGATTCATAAATTCAACATTACACATATAAAAAACATACCCTTTTTCTTCTTGTAGCATTCTACTGCCACAATTTTTCTGCCGTGATTTTTCTGCCATAATTTTTCTGCCACCGTTTTTCTGCCACACTTTTCCTACCACACTTTTTCTGCCACACTTTTTTTCTGCATTTTTCCTACTGCGATTTTTTTGCCTCACTTTTCCTACCGCACTTGTTTTGCAGTGATTTTTCTACTGCATTTTTTCTATCGCACTTTTCTCTACCAATAATACCTTCCCAAATAACCTTTCACAAAATAGATCTTCAATGTTATTCAATAGTTGTTAATGGGAGAGACTTTCTCTCTTATTTATACTTCCATGTAGCTTCCTCAAGGGGTTACCTTCTAACTAACTTAACCCACTTTCCTTCTCTTAGGGATAAACCACTTCTAACCACTTGTCCACTTCTAACTCACTTTGCTACAAATAGTAAATTCTCCACTTCTAGTTGCAACTAAATTATTTTTAATTATTTTCTTATTACAAGATATTAACCCATGACTAACTCCTAGTTTCACCCACTTGACTAGTCAACTTCTTCTAGGAGCTTCTAGAATTAATTTGACTTGTTTGATCTTCTAGATAACTTATGGGGGTTCTCCACTTCACCGGGCCATAACTCTCTAATTGTGAGGAGTTATGTGATGTTCTGCATATCACCAGAAATAGCATGACATGTATTATCCATCTAGAATAGTCTTACTTGCAAATATATTATAAAATTCATACCATTATACACCAATCAAGATGAAGTCCCTTAATCATACTATCAGGTCTACCAGAATTTTGTATTAGACTTGATTCAATGGTTGACATCAATGAAAACCAACCCAATTAATAAACAACTTCCTCCTTGAATAGTTTCCCAATAGCATAGTCAAACAAATATACATGCATTTCATTTTTCTCTTGAAATGTGCCAAATGGCACATGTTGATAGATTCTAAAAGGAAAATAGAGTATCGAAAGGAACATTGAAATCCACAGAAAACTAATAGAAATACTTGTTGATATGCTTTGGGAAGAATTGTATTCCTTGAATGTAATATGGTGAGGATTTAGTATTAGTTTCTATTGTCTCACTGACATTTATGTAATTAGCATTAGTGACCAATGTTATATTTTGTTCATCAAGGTGATTTTCTTTTCCTTTTCAATCAACACTTAGACATCTTTCCACTCAAAAATTTAATTATTGAAAATAATATCTTATCAACCAAAGAATAATAGGAACACCAAATCAATTATATGCCCTTAGAAAATAAGGTTCAATGATAATTCAAAAGAAAACAAAACAGAAATTGTTTGTAAGAGTGTGTTGATTTGGAATCTTAAATCACCTAGTTGAGAAATAACATTATCCACCAATAAACTCAATAACATGGTGATCTCCATCCAAATGGCTCATTTCCCATAGCCAATATTTTAGATAGTTCCACATACTTTTAAGAAGTCACACCTTATTCTTTCAGCCAAGGGAATACAATGCAAATAGTACTAGGAATCTTACATATACCTACTCACTCTTGGAAGTTAATATACATATAAACAAAAGTGAAGTTTGAGGCCTCCGAGATGCTACAATCATTCACTTGGAATATGGAATATACTTTTAGGTTTGGAGAATCCATCTTGATGATTCTTGAGGGTGTTGTAACATAGACTAAAATTTTAAATAAAATTCAATTTTTTTTAGGTATTTTAGAGTTTTATATATTTTAATTTTGATTTATTAGATTTATTTGTCTTCTTTTTTATTAGTTTTGTTTATCTATTAGGTTTACCTTTTAATAATGTATTATTTATTTTAGTTTTAGATTTAATTTTAAATATAAATTAATTCAAATTTATTAATATTATTGATTAGATTATTATTATTATTATTATTATTATTATTATTTTAGTAACTAGGGGAATCGGTAACAACCGCAGTGTCGTACTCGCATGAAACAGGGTTGAATCCTGTCGGCTGACTTATAACCCCTAGGGAGAAATGCACAGCTTGCAAGCACGCCCTCCGAGTAAATCGAGGTGAGAATTGACCTTGAGACCTCTTTTTACATATTTCCTTCCATTTACACGACACTTACCAATCATTCTACACCCCTGCGGGCTTAAACAATTTGAAGGACATGGGGGTGGGCTTTGATCCACTTATGTGTGCATGGGTCACGATACCATTTAATATGGTATCTCTGGGTGCAACCACACATTCGACCACTACATCAAGGTGTCCCCATGGCTCTAGGTAAAGCCCTCACGAGAATTGAACCTTGCCCAATAGTGAAAAACTCCTTGCTTTCCACCATTGGATCCAACCCCTTTGGGCATTATTGATTAGATTATTGATTTTGTTTTTGTTTTATTAATTTTTAGGGTTAGATCGTAGTATTTAAACATCATAGATATATTAAATAGAAATAGTTCAGTTTCAAATATTGTTAGAATTAATTTTGTTTTTAATTCTTTGTTTGATTTTAAATTTTGGATATGTTTCCTGCAGGTTACTTGCACACTCTTACAATATGATCATCGAGCTCCATGTTATCTTCAAATGAACAGACCAATGGATTCCAGAATCCTTTGTCAGAGGAAAATTGTGCACCCAATATTGACGACTGCAAATGATGCGTGCATAGATCGACAGTTCTTGATTGATCTTAGAGTCTCTTATCGGACTCCTATAGTTATAGCACCTTCAAAATGGCTTCATTGATGGACGATGTGGATTGTATTCTAACTTCTTTGATGAACGATTGAGATTAAATCTCAAACCTCTGGCAAATAAGATTGATCAAATGTCTAGATTCACTTACTACTTCAACGATCACCTTGTCGATCAACAACCGAGATCCAATCTCGTACTTTATTTTTTGGAGTTCCTCATCCAACCATGGCTCCAAATTAGGTACTATAATATATAGATCAGATGTGATCATGGACCCATGTCAAATAAGGCCAATCAACAGTCCTGATTCATTTTCAAGCTCTGAAAGTTTTAAGCTAGATGACATGTTAGTGTGTCAGTGCAACATTACCAAGACTAATAATTCATCTCCATGTGTACAATTGAAAAACCTCAAAGACAGAGGTCAAAAAAAACAAAACCAAGTGACACGTGTCATGTTCTATTGCAACATCAACACTTGTATGGACCAATGTTGAGTCGTTGCGTGTTCATATGACATTAGCATGAACATAGTTACCAACTTAATGAGAAATCTACAGAGTTCTCATTTTGGGGGGGGTCACATTTTTATCCCATTTTTAAAAATGGTGCTACTAGTAGCAACCCCCCTCCCTTTTTACATGATTTTTTGATATTTTGAATTTTTTGATCCATAATGTTTCCACATTATTTTTTTAAATTCTTTTTTTTTCATCTATTTTCAGTTTATTTATTTATTTATTAACCAACTGTGTTTTTAGTCATTTTTCCATGCTTATTTCAATCTTAAAAATATTTTTTACCATTTACTTTTTTCAAATTAAGATTTTTTGTCTCCTTAATTTATGGTTACATACTTTTTAAATATAGTGAAAAATATTATTTTTAACACATTTTTTTACCCTTCAATTGAAAATCATTGTAGTTAAACAACACTATTTTTTAATATTTATAAAAAAAATATAATTTAAATATTTTTTGATAAATTAAAAA
>ML787035.1:204257-215590 GCA_009831015.1 Picea engelmannii
GAAAATTAAAATCCATTGTTCCTAATGATTGTAACCATTGGATTCCTAGTACAACATCAACACCACCCATGGGTATAGAAATCATTGGACTATTCATTACATATTCCCCCATAGTAAGATTTATCTTATTGCATTTTCCTGAGAAATTGATAGTTCCTCCATATGCAATCATTACCTGAAACTCTGGTGCTGGATATACAAAGAAATTCAGATCTTTTGCTAATTTATAGTGAATGCAATTATGAGTACTGCCAGAATCAATTAGGACTATTACCTTTTTCTTTTTGATATATGCTTCAATCTTGAGGGTTTGAGGAGTGTTAATTCCATCCAATGCATTACACGATAACGTGAGAGTCAACTCTTCAGATGAAATTGATTCTATGTTTTCATCTTGAGATGGTTCTTGTTCATGTTCTTGTTCTTCTTCCTCTTCACAATCTATGTAGAATAATTTCTTCTCACCAGATGTATGTCCCTTACTGTACTTGCTGTCACAATTAAAGCATAAAACATTTTCTTTTCTTTCCTCCAATTGTTGAGGTGTCAACCTTGTAGGTTAAGGTGTTTTAGAAGAAGGAGCATTATTCTCTCTATAGATGTTAGTATTGGTCCTTCTAGTAGCCATAGCCATATTTTTACTTTCAACATTTCTTGCCACCCTAAATACATTCTCCAATGTTTTGGGTTACAAAAGGTGAACCTCATGTTGAATTTTATCTCTTAAAGTTCCTATGAATACATCAATCAAGTGCTCATCTGGAATATTTGTTACCTTTATATTCAATCTTTGGAAGTTTTCAATGTTCTCTATAACTGAACCATTTTGCTTGATATTTATCAATTGGCTAAAGAAGGTATTGTTCCTTGTATCCTCATAGTGTGCTATCATTTCTTCCGTGAAAATTGTCCAAGTGACGAGTGATTTGCGAGAATACAACCATCTATACCATACAAATTGATTAGGTTCTAAATATAAAGAAGCAGTTCATACCTTTTGTGTATGTGGCACATTATGTAGATCAAAGAATTGCTCCATCTAAAGTATCCATGTGATAGGGTCCTTGCCATCAAACTTCCTCATATTGATATTAGGAACGTGGTTGGTCTTCAACCCAAAGTTAGAATTTATCCGTTTTTTATTCACCTTCCTTGTTTCCTCGTCATGAATTTCATGGGATACATTTTCACTTTCAGGTGTCCTCTCTATTATGAAATTTTTAGTCCTTCCATGAAACCATCCATCTTTGCCTCCAACTTAGCTTCCATCCCTTGTAGTTCATATTTTGTTACTATATTCTTTTGTAAATCATTTATGTCCCTACACATTTCTTCACTTTCATCAAGAGTCCAAGTAGGATTGTCTAGAGGCTTATTTGGTGTAGAATTTCCCTTTTTGGGTGGCATGTTGGCCAAGTATCACTTTTGAACCTTGATTTTGAGGTGGTTCTACTAGACAATATTTCTTCTACTGTATCTCCAAAGTTTCAGCCCTTCTGGGTGTGAAAATTTACGTTTTTTATTTCTATGATATTCTATCTCTGCAATGCCACAGGTCTGATCAAAATTGGATGTACCAAGTGGAATTTACGGTAACTTCCCCACAACTTGTTAATTTTTGGCCTTTTAAGGAGATATCACTTGTATATCATTCCCCGAACAAAATAATTGATATAAAATTCTGAAACTCGTACCATAAATACTACAGACTGTCCACTATCCAATGAAACCAGTCTCACTCAATTTGGATACTCTAGGAAGAATTTATGATTTTTTTACCTGGAACACCATCTTGAGACTAGTCAATAGGACTAGTAGACACCCTATCTTCCACAGGGTGTATATACAAATGTAAGATGACCCGGAAGATGAAATTTTTACCACATATACCTTACTAATTTCTATGAATAACCTCCATAGTTCAGGTTTTGAAACATTATAGAAAAACATTTAGAGCAAAAATTTCACAATGAATCAGTTAAGGATGATTCCAGGACCCTATATTGAATAGGACGTATCGCCAAATGTATAAGTCCTCATGATATGAAATTGCAACCCAAAATACCTTGATCCATCTCATAAATACCATCCAAGACGTTCCTTCTGAAACATTTTATAAAAAAAGTTATAGAAAAAATGCGAAGGTCTCTTAGATATAGTAGCGAAACCCCAAGACCTTGAGCTCTGATACCATATGTTAAGGAAAAAATATCAATATAGCATAGAAAAACCTCAGAATAAGTAGTCAACGCCTTGAAAAAGAGATAAATTCATATAATAAGCCTCTTCAAGGGGGAAACCTCCTTATTCCCACATAAATGTACAATTACAAGATGATTCAAAATGAAAATATATCCTTGGTATATATAGGAGACTAGGAGGTATAATTACAACTAATGGCCTAAAGAAGACATAAATAAAATAACATTACTAATATGATATGCCCCAATTAAGGGGTAATGAGCCACTATTTAGGGCTTAACATAGAATGATTGGGCAAAGCTAACTAATAGGCCACCTGTCCCACACACTTGAGAATGGTATAAGGACCATGAAATCTAGGCACCAGTTTCTGACAATGGTCATCCTTGAAGGAATTTTTCTTATAGATTTGAAGTTGAAGAAACACCTAATCTCCTTCTGTAAATTGACATTCAGAGAAACCTTGATCTTCTAGGCCATGAACAAATTCTCTTTGAGGGTATGAAGAATAGCCTCTCGAATTGTAAGCGTTTGTTAAACCTCCTGGACCTTCGAGACACTTGGAAAATTTGAGAGAATTGAAGGTGGATTTTTTCCATGTATCTCTTCAAAAGGAGTCATGTAGGTAGTTGTATGGTACAAAGTGTTGTACAGCCATTCAGCCAATGGAAACCATTGACCCCACTAATTTTTCTTTTCCAATGCAAAACACCTAAAATATGTTTCCAAACACTTGTTGACAATTTTAGTTTGATCATCAGTATGGGGATGATAATTTTTTCTGAGATGCAATTGGGTGCCTTGTATCTTGAACAGTTCTTGCCAAAAATTACTAGTGAAAGTTGGGTTGCAATCAAAGACAATAGAATGTAGCATCCCATGAATTTTGAATACCTGATCCATGAAAAGTTGAGTGATCGTGGATGTTGTAAATGGGTGTTGAAGATCACATAAATGGGCATACCTGGAAAGACGATCCACTACCACCATCATGAATTATTTATTGATCGATTTAGGTAAGCCTACAATAAAATCCATATATATATATCCCACCAAATAGCAGATGGAATTGAAAGCGATTGTAGGGTGCCAAGAGATTTGACTGTGTCACCCTTGTTGCATTGACACACATCACATTCAACCAAAAAATTATGAGCGTTATATTTCATACCATCCTTAAAAAGAGAACGTTTGACCCGATCATAGTTTTTGGTAAACCCATAGTGCCTAGTTGTGGGTGTAGCATGAAGCTCAGAAAGTACTGTGGATTCAAGTTTTGACTGTTTAGTTAAATACAAACAACCTTTGTATCAAATCTCATCATTGATCCAAAAGTATCCTGGGGAAACTAGAGAATTAGACTACAATTGTTGTATCAGATGCAAACTTTTGGGATCATGTAGACATTCTTGGTGAACATCTTAAAGCCAATCCGGTACAATGAAGGAGAGAGAAAAAATGGACCCTTCATCTTCATGTTTTCTAGAAAGTGCATCAACAATCACATTGTCTTTTCCTTTCTTTTAAATGATCTCATAATCATCTCCAAAGAGCTTAGTCACCCATTTTTGTTGCTCTATGAAGGAAAGGAGTTGTTCCAGAAAATACTTGAGGCTTTGATGATTTGTCTTAATTTGGAAGTGTTTCCCCAATAGATAAGGGCACCAAAGATCCACATCATGCATAATAGCCAACATTTCATTTTTATAGATTGATTTTCCAAAATTGCACTCAGACAGTTGTTTGCTGGTAAAGGCCAAAGGTCGACCCTCTTACATAAGGATAACACCAATTCCTTTTCTGAAAGAATCACATTCTGGGACAAAGATCTTTGTGAAATCAGGAAGGCCCAGGACTAGAGTGGTGCACATGGCCATCTTCAAGGTTTGAAAATCTTGAGAAGCTACTGGAGTCCAAGTGAAAGAATTATCTTTGAGTGTAGTGAGAGGTGCCACAATATTTCCATAATTATTAACAAACTTGTGATAATAACCTGTTAAGCCCATAAATCCACACAAGCTTTTGAGAGTATTTGGTTGAGGCCAATATTGCATAGATTTGATCTTTTTAGGATCCACCCTGACATCAACCTTCCAAATAAGATGACCCAAGTACTCAACTTCTGAGGCACCAAAAGCACATTTAGATTGTTTGAGGAAAATTTTATGTTGGGAGAGTAGATGGAGAACTTGATCCACATGAGAAAGATGGGTTGTCCAGGTTTTACTATATATGAGAATATCATCAAAGAAAACTAAGAGAAAAGGATGGAGAAAAGGACGAAAGACATGATTCATGAGGCTTTGGAAAGTGAAGGGAGCATTACAAAAGACAAATGGCATGACCAAAAATGCATAGTGGCCCTCATGAGTTCTAAATGAAGTATTAGGAATGTTTGCCTCTTTCATACAGATCTGGTGGTAGCGAGAATGAAGGTCAAGTTTAGTAAAGAACTGGGCACCACTCAATTCATCCAAGAGGTCATCAATGATAGGAATGTGAAATTTATCTTTAATGGTGAGTTTTTTGAGGGTGCGGAAGTTAGGACACATGCACCAAGAAACTTCTTTCTTAAGGACCATGACCATAGGCAAAGAGTAGGGGCTCATACTAGGGTGGATAACACCTTCATTGAGCAGGTCTTGAATATTTTTCTCAATTTCATCTTTTGGGGAAAAAGGGTGATGATAGGGACATATATTGGGAGGAAGTCCTTGAGGAGTGGAAAAAACCACTTGATGTTTAGAGAGTATGGATTGGAGGTCTTGTGGCAAAGAGGGTGTCTTAGTTGCTCGTATGGCATGGAGTTGGGAAATAATTCCAGAATGACCTTTTTTGAGAAGATTTTCCATGCGATGGGAACTAATGATCTCTGGGGAACCAATGGTGATGCATTGGAACTTATATTGTTGGCCCTACTGATCAAATTGAATGGTTAATTCATTAAAATCCATGAGAATGGAATCCAAATTACTTATCCATTCGGAACCCTAAACAATTTCACAACTGCCCATGTCGATAGCAAACAAATGATATTTTAGGTGGTAGTCACCAATTTGGAGACACACATTTTCACAATGCCTTCCACGTTTCATGGACCTGCCATTGGAAATCATGATTTGAAAATTATTGACTGCACGGATATAGCAATTAGTTTCTTGGGAAATGTGGCAATGAATAAAATTATGGGTTCTTCCACTATCAACAAGAATGATTACCTTCGTATGCTTGATGTAACCAATGATAGCTTGAGGGTTTGGGGAGCAGAGAATCTAGTGAGAGAATTTAAGGAAATGACTAGTTCTACTTCGGGAGGGTCTAAGGGAGGGGTGCTGTCAGTGGATTCAAGTGACACTGACACAAGGGGAGCCTCAACATCCTCTTCCGAAACATCCTCTGAGATGGCCATAAAAATATTTTTTTCCTTACACTTGTGTCCCAGAAAAATATTTGTCATCACAATTATAAAAAAGGTCTTTGATTTGGCATTCATCCATTTAGGCCTTGGTAAATTTTTGGATATTTAATGGAGTAGAAGGAGGAGTGGGATTTATTTTTTTAGTATGAGGAATAAAGGAGGGTTTTAGATTTTGAGAAAACAAAACCTATTGTGCTTCCTTATCTCTTTTAGTAGAGTCCTCCCAACTCTGAGGCCGAGCCATGAGGACATGAGCACAAATATCAACCTTGAGGCCACTGATAAAACATTCTCGGAAAAAAGCATCAAACATGCCCTCTATACGAAAACCCAGTCGCTCAAAAATAGCTATAAAGTCTTCCACTGTGCTAGATTTCTTCAACTTTTTCAAATGGACTAAATGTTTGGATTCAGTGTCAAAGAGTTCATAAAGCTCTATCACAAAGTGTGTCCAAGCCACATGCCCTTGGCAGGAATTTTTTCTCCATTGCCACCATTGCCAACATTATTGATCTATATGGCGAACACCATATCAGACTTTGGCCAACTCATCCGTAATTCCATACAAAGAGAAATAATGTTCCATTTGAGTTACCCAACCAGTGGGATTTGATCCATCAAATTTGGTCACCTCCACATGTGGAAGGTGTAGGTCATGCTGAAAGTGATGGGGCTAAAAATTATGGGATTGAGAGGAAGTTTCACCTTCGATATGCAAAGGTGTGTTAGATAAGGGAAGATCTACAGGGATATGCAGCTTGGCACAGATCATCATAGTGACAGATTCAAGTTGGGTAGTAATGTCTTGTTTGATGTCTTGTTTGAATTCCACAATTGAGGCAGCGATGGAGGAATGGATATTTTGATTGATGGTGGAAATATTGGCACTAAGTTGTCTCACTTATTGTTGGGTTTATGTGAAATTAGAGTGCAAGGTAGTGAAGCAGGCTTCCAATTCTTGGCTATGGGTTAGGGCCATGATGGCAAGGTAACATGAAAAGGGGAAGGTGGGACCAAATAGAAAATGGGTTATGGGTGAAGTGTATCACAACAATCATGGATATGAGTTGAATCCAATGGGTTAAATACCAAATAAGGGTGTTGGAAGGGGGTCGGGTCCACAAGAAAAGATATTTCTAAAAAATGATAGGTATGATTGCGATAAGGGCGAAGAGAGAAATCCAACAGAATAGGTCTCAAATAATGGCGCCAACGTGATCCAAACTTCTTATTTTTTTTGTTTTTCTTTTTACTTCTATAGAGTTATACTCTGATCTGAAGAAAACTATAGTGATGAAATGCCCAAATGATTAACAGGAAGAAATGTGTAGTAATTTTGCAAATCAAATGCAAGAGACATAGTTTCACTGCAATAGATCTTTTGTGTTCTACTTTTTCTTCCATCCCAAAGGTTAGGTATTCAAGGGTTCTACAGAAAAGGGTTTTCCATGTGTTATAGCTCTTTGATATATGTGTAGGGTCCAATAGTAGTACTCAACCCAATCTCTCAGGGAACCAACTAAGGAGGCTAGACCATGCCCTTAGCCATACTACCCGACTACCTAGGTACTAGAGAGTATCTTCCCGAGTGTTCTTCTCGGTGGCACTATAGAAGTTAGGAGGATGATCGGTTTATCTATCAATGGATTCAGAAGATCTAGGTCGATCCGTATATAGGTATTGTCTGATGCACTACCACTCGAAGGGGTACCAACAGGGGTTACAAGGGTGGCCAAAAGATGTGTGCTTAAGTACCACTTGTATTTCCTACATATATTAATCCATGACCGTGGGTTTATGCATGCAACCGTAGATCTTTGTAGCTTAAAGACACCGTAATATGTCTCTACCCTGAGAAAATTAACCCACATGTTTTTGTCGAGGAAGGTTCTCTGATACCACTTGTAATATTCCAGATATAAAAAGTATGAAAAAAAAAGAAGAAGCTAGAAATGGAAGATGAACAACAATATAACCAGAAAAACACCACAATAATACCAAAATGATACCAGAATAATACTAGAATAATACCATAAAGAGCACTTTGATTACTGAGAGCAATGTTCACTTGCCTATTTAAGGGGGAAACCTCCATCAGAGAAGATATCTACTACAATAATATCCAAGACAAAAGTTCTCATACCCTCGACTTCTATTTATACCAAATATGTCTATAAAAATAACCATATAGAGGAAGATCCTTCTAGAAGTGAAATCTTCTATTAGGTCTTCTTACATTGGACTTATTCTTCCTTATTTCTAGGCCTTATTAATATTGACCTTTATTACATGGAAATATATTATTCTACCTACGTGAGGGGTTAGGCCCCTAACAATTAAGGAAAGAAGTTCAAAAGGTAAGAGAAGCTAGGAAAGAAGGAAAATGGGAAACAATTAGAAATCAAAAAGTTATTGTTAGGGATAGAGACCAAAAGGACAATAATAAATAGGAATTTGGGGCACTTGGGATCATTTTTTGGAAATGTCATGGATTTCCATGGTGCAAAGGTCCTATGATAAGTTGGATCACAAATGATATTGATATTATTTTTCTATTTGAAACTTGGGAGCATGAGGATTCTAAGGTCCCTAACATAGAAGGATTTGTCTTCTGGTCAGCATGGAACAAAAAATCCCACCGTAGAGGGATAGGAGGCATAGCTTGTTATATTAGAAAGATCATTTATCCTCACATTCAACTTCATATGATTGACCCTCTCAATTAGTACATTTGTATAGAAATTTCAAACACCAATACTAAGAAGATGTATATAGCAATTTTCTATTTTGCACCTATTAATTCTACTTTTTATAAGAAAAAAAATTTAGATAAAAAAATTCCCTATAATAATTTAGAACAAGATATTGATAATTTGAAAAATGAAGGTAATGTCCTCCTGTTGGGAGACATTAATGATAGGATTGAAACTAAATAATCTATTGTTTTAAGTATTGATTCCAACCACAATCTTTTATGGCTAGATGAGGACCTTGTTTTATATAATATATACAAAATAAGCTTTGAAGACCTAATTGAGAATTTTTTTGGTATTGAGTTGGTCAATATCTACAACTCTCAAGACCTAATAATTTTCAATGCAGTAATGAAGTGGCCAAGCTCCAACCAGATGACTTGTATTCATGGGATAGGTACTAGTGTCATAGATTATGTGATATCTGATATCCATGTTTCCAACCAAATAGAAACTTTTGACATTTTAAGTGATCATGATCCCGACTATGATCATAAACCTTTAAACCTAACTCTAAACTTTTCCATTCGTAAGAGCACCATTGAAGAGAATTCTAATAATCAAATGAATTTTCACTTTGAAAAAAGTAATGTTGACCTTTTCTTAAAGGATTTAAATAGTAAATTAAATCTCCTAACTTATAAGGAAAACATTAATGAACTCTATCATATTTTTATGACTACCCTTTCCACTTCTATTAACATGTTCTCTTTTGAGGTGTCCTATAAAAAGAATAATAAAAAGACCAACCCTTGGTATGATAAAGATTGTAAAATTGCTAGGAAATCCATTAGGGATGCTTCTAATGAGTCTTTAAAACTTGATAAGATCAATACGTACAAATCCTTAATTAAAAGGAAAAAATGTACTATATCGATAAAAGGAAAGAGCAACTTTCACAACTATATACATTGGATCCTAAGAAGTTATGGAGCCAAATTATAAACCATAATACTAAAGAAGATAATAGGATTTCCTTAATGGATTGGAATTCCTACCTTAAAAGTATTTATGAGTTCCCTAATACCATGGACACCATTCCTATTGTCCCTACAAAGGAAGAATTTTTTTCTTTAGATGACATAGAGTTCAAGGTTAAGGGACTTGCAAATAGGAAAGTTAAGGACATTGAAGGCTACCAAGCTGAAATTTTTAAAATCGGATGGCCTATCCTTATCCCTCACATACACAAGCTCTTCAATTTAGCAGTCAAGCATGGCTTCCCTAAATCCTAGATGCAGATACTCATTGTTCCTATTTTTAAAAATGGGGATAGAAACATTCCCTCTAATTATAGGACCATTATGATTATCCTGATTTTAGCCAAGCTTTATGGAACTATTTTGGAAAAGAAGATTATCCTTTGGCTAGAAAGTCACAGTAAAAGAGATAAAGGCCAGGCCAGATTTAGGAGATATCATTCAACCATGGAACATATTGTTACCTTTAGGATCAATGCATACGATTTTCGGAATACTAAAACTAATCTTTTTTGTTATTTTGTTAACTTTAGAAAATCTTTTGACATGGTTCCTAGGAAAAACTTTTGGAATAGGTTGGAAGAGATAAAAGTGTCTCCCAAGTTGAGGGATGTTGCAATAAGGATGTATGAGAACGTTATTGCTAATTTTAAAAAAACTAAGGGTTGGTAAAAAGAGATTAACTTCAATATTGGAGTCAAACAAGGTTATCCCTTGTCCCCTACCCTTTTTGGCATATACATTGACAAGTTAGAATATTGCTTGGAAAAAGACGGTTCTGTCAGCCCTACTCTCACTGGTATAGTCATGAATCATCTTCTTATGCTGATGATATTGTTCTTATTGCAAGGATTCGCCATGATCTTGAAAAAAAACTAAGAATCCTCAAGGATTTTTTCTCCAATATGGATATGACTGTTAATTCTGATAAGACTAAGATCATGATTATTAAATCCAATAAGATCACTTATGATACCTTCGTATATGATAACAACAAATTGGAGGAAGTGACTTCATACATATATCTTGGAATTGATATTCACCACAAGCTCAACTTGAATTATAGCATTGAGAAAAGGATTATTGGGGGATGGAAATCTCATTATGGGCTTGAAAACAATTGTAAATCAATTGATCTTTGGATTTGGGATAATAAGAAACTCTTATTTGAGACTCTTGTTACACATGTTATTCTTTATAGATGTGAAGTATGGGGTTGTAGTATCTCTCGTGAATACTGTAGAAAGATAGAGCAAATACAAAAAAAAATTATAACCTATAATCTCAAAATTAAAGGAAATACGCCCTATCCCATCTTCCTCTTAGAAACAAGCTTCTCCCCCATTGAGATCCAAGATATGAATAGATACCTAATATATAAAAACAAGTTAAACAACATGGAAGACAAGAGGCTTCCTAAAATTGCTTCAAAATCGAGTCGTAACCACCATCGACTCAAGCGAGGATGGCATAAAGATGCCCATTATTGGCTAAAATATTGGGGAATCATGGAAAACACCATTTTGCAGAATAAAAATACTATTAAAAAAATCGTCAAATCAAAATTTAAGGAGAACATGTGGTGTGATAAAGAGTTAGAGGAAAAAAGAAAATTAAGTTATTATAAGGATGTAATCAACCCTAATATAGAAGATCAAAATCTTCTATTTGTTTTTCCAAATGTAAAGAAAAAAATAAGCATTGCTAAGATAAAAAATTCTCACGAGCTCTATAGTGAAATTGGTCGTTGGTCAATTCCTAAAATGCCATGGGACGAAAGAGTGTGTCACCTTTGTGACACTAAGAAAGTTGAATATGAAAAACAATTTCTCTTATATTGTCAAGGATATACCCAAATTAGATCTCATTTTCAAAATATTTTTCACAATACCAACCTTCCTAACCTCTTAACTCAACAAAACTATGTTGATCTTGGAAAGTTTCTCTTAATTATTTTCGAGCACATAAACAAAATTACAA
>ML787035.1:215739-243866 GCA_009831015.1 Picea engelmannii
AATGTGTTTTTTTCTTCATTTAAAAAAAAATTGTGAATATTTACTACTCTCTCTTTATTTATTTTTTAATGTGAATTAAAAAAAAATAGTAAATAAATTTTCAAGTGATCATTTAGGGTCCAATTTTGGGTTTTTTATTTGCATAGGGATTTGTTGTCAGGGACACTATTTCAATTAGGTCATAATTAGCTATAATTTTAACATTTAGAAAAAAACAATCATTACGTAGCATCATTTTTTAATTTAGGAGTTGATTTTAAGGTTTTTCTTAGAAACTATTTGATTTTTTAAGGCTATGCATGAAACAAATTGTAATTTTGACCCGGTTAGAAAAAATGGTGCTACAGGTAGCACCACTTTTTTATTTGGGGGATGTTTTTCATGTTTTTTATGAAAAACTATGGGTTTTAAGGGATATAGTTCTTGTTTTGAGGTCATAGTTCTCGTTAAGTTGGTAACTTTGTTCATGATGTTTCTAATGCCTTAGTCAATTTTGGGTTTTTGATCATATTAGATTGAAAATCCTCAGTTATTTTTGGAATCTTTGATTGATGGCTAATATTTAATCTCGGAGCTACCTCATATGAGTGTTACAACTTAGATCACTCTGAAAGTCACTCTCATATGGACGGTTGGATGAGAATCTCAGATTCCTGTCAATTGAGTCAAATGGACACATGAGATTTGATCTCAGAGTTCTCTGTGGGACTCCAAAATCCTTTGCATCTCCAATGAGTTCCTTCCAATGGATGTACCAAATTTGATCTTAGACTCTTTCCAAGTGAAATAAATCAACGGTCCATATTGTTGTAAAGGGACTATGAAAAACGATCCATATTTGTCACAGATCTTCAAGCTTACTATATGCCATGTCAACCATCCAGATGGCATGCTAACTTAGATCCTTTTAGTGGTTTCCATGTGTCCATATGATGTCATTTGGGTCTAATTCATTTAGTTCTAAAGAGCCTTAGATCGATGTTCCTTATTTGTTCTCAACAATTCTGATCGACGATTCTGATATATTCTCAAAGTCATAGTTTCAGAGTCCCATAGATCTGGTCACTCTGATGGAGCACTCTACAGGATGATCTAGATCACTCCAAAGACTCCTCCAACTGACAATCCAGATTCAATATCAAGGTCCTTCATTACCATGATGTCATGCCAGTTTTCCAGTAGGACTAATCACCAAGTGACACATGTCACACCTAGCTTCCATTTCATTTCTAGTATGAGTATATGTCGAGCTTCCACGTGTACTATTTGATGTCATCAATGATTGTACCTTACTCCGATGGGTTCCTTCTGATGAATGGCTCAGATTTCATATTATTTTTGTCTCTAGATCAATGGCTTATCTTAAATCTAAGACCTCCTTCGACAGAGTCTTCATCTTCTCTATGACTTTGAATTGACTACTCTGATGAATGGTGTGGATTGTCTTTTGTTTACTCCAATAAATGGTGAGGATTGATTCTGAATAATATGTTTGGAATGAAATTAAAAATATAACATTGAAATGATCATTCATATGGTTGGCCTAGATTTACTCTCGAACTTTTCATTACACCGATGAATGGTTCAGATTCAATTTCAGGTACATCACACTAGCAAAGAAATGTTCCAACAAATCAGTGGCTTACACATCTTCATAGAAGTTCAACTAGTAAGCTGGGTCGAACGACTTAAAATAACATAGAATTAAGGTTTTGCAGTCCATTTACTTTGTATTTGAAACATTTATAAAATCCTTAGCTATATAAAGCTAATTAAAACAAATTTCCGAATAAATGTAGGATTAATAAAACCGAGATCAATGGTCATGATAGCTTATTAGGGTCAATCCAATGGATGTCGTTTCTCATTTATGTTACATGTTTAATTTGGGCATCCATTCAATAGAATGAGGAGGTTTCATTTCAGTGGTTGAAGAAATATGAGGATTATATCATCCAATCAATCCATTTTAGAATTCGAAGGATCGAATAACAATTTTTCTTTTATTTCTTTGTATAAATATATATCCAAAAAAATGTAAGAAGGATTGGTAAGCCTGAAGAATATTGAATATTTTCAATATATATTTATATTTCCATAAATAAAGAGATTCTTGAATTTCGTTTCATGAGTTTTTGTTTTCCTTGTTTCATGTTTTTTCTTTGTTTCCATAAATTGTTTTTTAAATGATTATTGAAGTTCAATATTTCCTCTGTTTTGTTGGAATGTTGATAGGGGGAGATGAATCAGTATTAATACTTTTCTTTTTTTAATAACAATTTAAAACTTCAATGATATTCAGTCAGAATTGAAAAGAGCATCAGTATTGTAAATCAATGCATAAACAACACATAAACAAAGTACACCGAAGTTTTACGTGGAAACCAAATGCAGGAAAAAACCACAAAATGATTTTATTATTTGTCAAATAGTACATTCATTAGAATCCCCAACTTCTTATTTATCCAGTTACAACTGGAATGAGGCTCCAACCCCATATTTATAGGCTTCAACCTGAAGGAAGCTCCAACTCCTTAGTTTTCTTGCTCCAACTAGAAGGAGGCTACAACCCCCTCCAACCAGAATGAGGCTACAACCCCCTTTCCTTGCCCCTTCCAACTGCCCTGAAATATAACTGTAGACAACCCTGTCACTACCTATTTTTTTGTAACTAATAACTTTTTTTTGTTGTTTCTTCTGATACCTATATTGTTGTTACCTCTGATATCAATATCTCATCAAGATTGCAACCACTTATTCCTCATGCCAAAATCCGTAAGAGAATTCTCCAAAACAACATATGATGAATTACTAAGACATACTTGTTCTTGATATATTCAAAATAACTCCCTAACACACACAGGAAGACATACCTTCAAATTGTAGTTGAATTGATATTTTATATCCCTGATCTTCTACAACTTTTCCTCATAGGTCAACAACTTTGTGTATTGTCTTCCTACACGTATTTGTGCTTTCCCTCACTGCAAGTCACAAATGTGTGTGCTTTTCCTCTTGAAACGCATGGATATACTCAATGAATTCATGTATGAAACCCCTTCTCAATGCTCTCAATTCCTGCAAACTTCTTACTTCACTTGAATTCTTTGTCTTTGACTCATTGCCTCATATCTATAGCTTGTATTCTTGGGAGTGAGTACATAGAAGTGATTTGCAATGGATTCTTCTTTGTGTTATAAAGAAAAATTTGTTAATGACATGCAACTACCATGCAACATGAAACTCACATGCAACCTGTTATCTTCTATTTACTCCCACTTTGTGTTTCCCTATAATAATTAGTTATCCCTCCAATAATTAAATATTCATGCAATAATTAAGTATCCCTGCAATATTTAATTATCTTCTTTTTACTGACACTTTACTTCGACATGAAACTTTGTTGAAGGGATGAAATCAATGGAAATTAATCTCAATAATTAATTATATCTACAATAATTAATTAATATTTTTTGATAATTAATTAATATTTCAACAATATCCCCCTTTGGCATTGATGGAAACACTTAGAAACAATAATGGCAACACTCATGCTCATTCTTACTCACCCTATCTTCATGTGTTAGCTCCCCTTTTCTTCATGCCTCTTCTCTTCCATTCCTCTTCTTTTCTCCCCCCCTTTGACATCAATGGAAAATGATGAATTCTCCTTGGGGTTTCTCCCCCTATTAGTAAGCCTCTTATTTCTACTGATGTTTCTCTTCATGGTGCATCCTCGTGTATATCTCTGATAAACATCATTCAAAAAGAATTCAAGTATTTCAAAAAGAATTCATTTTGGGGCCAAAACTACTCCAAGTCTCTATCAAAGATACTCAAAAGTATCCCCTGGAAGAGGTTTGGTGAAGATATACACAATCGTCTCTTTTGTACCAACATACTCTAACTTGATGTTCTTCTTTGTAACCTATTCCTATAGAAAGTGAAACTTGATCGGAATGTGTTTCATCTTGGAATGCATAACTGGATTCTTAGAGATACTTATAGCATTGGTATTATCACATAATATTGGAATATGCTCGTCATATTCCACCTGTGTGTCCTGCAAATTTTGGTTCATCCAGAGAACTTGTGTACACCATTTTTTTGTTGCAATATACTTTCTGCTGTGGACAATGATACCGAAGACTATTTCTTGCTCAGCCAAGATACCAAAAAATCACCCAAGTAGAAAGTTTCTCCATTTGTACTTATTCTATCATCAATGCTTCCTTCATAGTGTATTAAGAGATAGATCATTCCCTTTTGGATACCACAATCCAAAATCTTTTGTACATTTTATATACATGAATATCCTCTTCATTTCCATAACATGTGATTCCTTTGGTGTTGCTTGAAATCATGACACATATCCAACTACCTACATCACATTCGGTCTCGAAGTTGTGACATAGAGTAAACTATCAATAATCAATCTTTAAAGCCTCTAATTTTCATATTTGGATACATCATCTTTGCTTAGTTTGCAACTGGTCTACATGGGAGTACTTACAGGATTGCAATCGACCATTCCAAATTTATTAAACATTTCTTTGATATACTTGATCTCGAAGATGAAAATGCATGTATCTAGCTGACATATGAAAAGTCCCAAAAACAAAGACAACTCACCAAGTAATGAAATTTCCAATTCATTATGCATGTCTTTAGTAAATTCCTGACTCGTCCTATCATCATTACTACCAAAAATAATGTGATCAACATAAAATTCAATTATCAACAAATTATTTTGATTTACCTTTATGTAGAGATTTATGTCTGCATTTCCTTTCCTAAACCCTTGCTATTGTATATACATGTCCAATATTAAATGCCAAGATCTGGGGGCTTGTTTGAGTCCATATAGTGCCTTATTCAATATCCAAACATAATCTTCCTTTTTTGACAGTATAAATCCTTTTGGTTGTTCTATGTAGACTTATTCTTCTAGTTCTCCATTTAGGAAGGTTGATTTTACATCCATCTAATATACATTTATTCTCTTTGAACATGAATAAGCCAATATCAATCTGACTTCTTCCATTCTAGAAACTAGGGAAAACCTTTCTTCAAAATATATTCATTCAACCTAGGCATATATGTTTCCTACTAACCTTTCTTTATTCATGGTTACTTGGCCATCCTCATTCATCTTGTTTCTGAATACCCATTTTGTACCAATCACATTCTTATATTTAGGCCTTCGAACAAGTTCTCATGTTTCATTCTTCTCTATCTGATCCAGTTCTTCTTCCATAGCTTTGATCAAGTGTTAATATGTGTTGGATTCTTCAAAACTACTGGGTTCAACTGTGGATAACAGTGTTATATGCCTTTGTTTTCGTGAGTGTAAGTTTCTCTGAGTTTAAAATCTTGTATCCATATTCCCAATGATCTATTATGGTGGATGATTTTTCTGTATTCTCCTACTAGGATTTTTGGGAGTGTTCGCAGCCAATTTAATTTTTTCCATTGTCCTATAAGCTGCCTACACCTATGTCTTGTGAACTTCAAGTTTTTTTCGCATTTTTTAAATAGACAAAACTTTCATTTCTTGAGACTTTTGCACATTTTTCTTCGTAAAATTCTCACGACTGCAAGCGTGAAAACTTCCCCTTTCGAGGTCACATTTTGATCACTATCTGAACTGTCATGATCTTTTTAATCAATGTGCTTACTGCGCTTACCTTTGTTTATCATTGTGTAGCTAAAAGAACTTTCGAATTGTTTTCACTGGCCATTCTTATATTGATTATGGGATTGAGTTTCATTGAGTCTACAATACATTAATCTTTGGATTTGAATTTTACATGACTTGGCTAATCATTAAATCTTTGAAAATACATAAGGCTTTGACTAAACTTTTAATATACATGTGATATGATCCTTATGATAAATAAATTTCGCTTGTCAACTATACGAAATTCGTTTGGCACTTTGATAAACTTTTGATTATATACATTGGTGCATGTTTAATATTGGGTTTTGATTTATATGTCGGATTTGGAAATGTTATGGTATAACACTTGTGCACATTGGTATGCACATATCCATTCAATTTCATTGTTTGTGCACATGGATTAATGGTTGAACTATGCTTTAATGGGTAGAACAGTAAACTGGCGGTTGTACTTTCATAATAACTCTTATGCATGGCCAGAGATAACCTCTACAACCCTTGCACACTTTGCATTAATGCCTGCATCCTTGCCAAGTTACCTCTGTTGATTCTTGGGAAAATCTCTGAGCCCACTCTATTCAAACCCTTTCCCCTTATCCTAGATCACTGTATGTTCTCTCTTGATTCCTGTAGGGCGAATTCAAACCCCCTGGTGTTCAGAGTTAGTTTTGGGTTTCATTATTGCCAGAGAAGACTGCCCCGTAATTGCCCCCAGAGTCACGTTTTTGCGTGAGTGATTCTGGGAAAACGGATTTGAATTAGCTCAAACCGTTGAAAACCCAGAACCGTTTTTATCCCCTTTACCTTCATCATGGGCGTTTTCTTCAGAAAGTGAGCCATTACAGAGCTCTAGCTCGTGTTTTAGAGGTCATGTTTCCGATCTTCTCAATGGCTGAAGGGAACATATTGGGTCTGTGTGCATTTTCCAGAATGCTTATCACTTCTCCAGATCTGTGCTAAAGGATTATTCATATTTTAGTGGGTTGATTTCTTTATCCACGACAACATACCCTAGAGCTATCTTTGTCTCAAGAATTAAATCAAGTTGATTAAGGAGAAAATTTATTGCCAGTATACTGTGTTGAATCAATAAATTAGCTTCCCATTTTCCAGTTGTCCACTCTGTATGTGTGTAGGCATGATCATTGCAACTCTAGGTCTTGGCTTCTCATCAAAATGGCTCCAACTACATGTTCAGGTGAGGAAAAAATTAAGGACCAGTGTCCAATCGAGGAAGTTGCATTAACTATTCCTACTACAGATGATCCAACTTTACCAGTGATGACATTCAAGGTGTGGTTTCTAGGAGTAATATCTTGCGTTGTATTGGTTGTGGCCAACCAGTTCTTCATGTTTAAATTGAACCCGCTAACAATATCAGGATACTCTGATCAGATAGCAGTTCTTCCCCTGGGCCATCTCATGGCTGCAACACTGCCTACGAAAAAAATGCGATTTCCATGCACCAAATGGCACTTTTCACTGAATCCAGGGCCATTCAATATCAAGGAACATGTTCTGATAACCATTTTTGCCAATGCTGGAGCTGGAGGTGTATATGCAATAAGTATCCTAAGTATAATCAAAGCATTTTACAAATGCCAAATCAGTTCTTTAGCTGCTTGGTTGCTTTCTGTAACTACTCAGGTACTCGGTTTTGGGTGGGCTGGCATTTTCAGAAAGATTTTGGTGGAGACTTCGTACATGTGGTGGCCTGGAAACCTTGTGCAAGTTTCCCTCTTAAGGGCTCTGCATGAAGATGAGGAAAGGCCAAAGGGAGGATTAACGAGGATGCAGTTCTTTTTTATAGTTATGACAACAATATTTTCATACTATTTGGTGCCAAATTTCCCCTTCCCATCGGTTACAGCTTTATCAATAGGTTGTTGGATATGGAAGAATTCTGTTACCACTCAGCAGATTGGATCAGGGCTAGAGGGTCTTGGAATTGGTTCATTTGCCCTCGATTGGGCTGTTGTATCATCCTACTTACGGATCCCACTAGCTACGCCCTGGTTTGCTATTGCCAACGTAATGGTTGGTTTTATGATCATCATGTATGTAATCATTCCTATTGCCTACTGGACAAATATCTACAATGCAAAAGCTTTGTCTTGCAGGTAAGTTTCTCTTGAGGAGGTCTCTTGGTCAAAAAATGCAAACTGAAACAGAGTTTTGGGCCTTTTGTATTTACCTTGAATTTGTTGCAGTTTATCCACAGCCTCACGTGATGAAAAATACAAAGATTATATGTTTGCATTGGGTACTGTAAGGTTTTTCACCTGTGCACATTGGGTCCTCCAGGTTTTGGATAGTCGTGGCTACTTGTTGACTGCTTTGAGCCATGGCTTGTGGCCATCCATGGTACTTTTGGTAAAAATTGTTCAGACTTTTATGTGGGCAGACCTCTCTTTTAAAGTGTTGTAGGTGGGCAATTAGTGTTGTGGCTTCCTTCAAGAGTGGTGTGATTTCAATCTAATTGTCCTGCTGAAGCTGCTGGTGTATGCGTTGGATCTGGTGGAAAGATTTTTTATCTTTAATTTCCTACAGTCAATTCTAGATGGATTTATTGATATGCAAAACAGATGGATGTAGGAATTTTACCTCTATATGGATGGATTTTGGTATATGAGTTGCATTCATACCAAAGATTTATTTGATATTTGTTTTGATTGAAATAGATTAAATTAAGATTTTGTTTGTTCTAAATTAGCATAGCAGTTTTGGGTTGTTGTGATTTGCTTTGTTTTTAATTAGTAATCAAATATTTGTTCTAATAACTTGAATATATTTCTGTTAGTTTTAATAGATTTAAAACAGTTATGTTCTCTGATTAGACCAGCTACAGAATCAAAGGATTCTGTAGCTAGTCTACTGGATCAGATTTTTACCATTTTTTTTAATAAAATATCCATCTAACTTGATGTTTTTGGTCTATTACAGGTCAATTCGAAATTACATTGGATTTGATGAGCAGTTGGAGGATATTTAAAATATTTCACTTGCATTTTAGTTTCCTAGTTTAGTTGATTTTGGGAATATCTTCCCAGATTATGTAAACAGTTTGATATTATCCACAAGGAGCTTTTTACCTTGTGGAAAGACTTATAAATACCTATCATTTTTGTAATAATAGAATCCTCATTCGTGGGAGAACAAGGATATGGAGTTATAATACAGACTGAAGCAGAATTTGGTGTTTTGTCATAGCTTTAGCTTCTCATTATATCAACATTTTGTTTCATGTTGTGTATATCAATTTGTATATGGTTTATGACTACTTTAGCTATCTTGATCATATGCAAATGATATAATTTTAATCATTGTAATCCATATCTGGTTTCTTTCAAGTGTATACAAGATATAACAATTGTTTAATTCAATTTGTGAATGACAGGTTTATCTTCTTCATAATTTGAATTATCATATATAAGTTTTTGCATAACAGGTTTCCCTTATTGCAGAAATTTGTAAATCATAAAGTTGTTATGATTTTTTATGTCTTGTTTGTCCTGTAAACCACTCAAAGAGCAGTTCAACCAATCGTTTATGAAAATATCCTGGATCAACTGGTGTGAGTTTCCTTCCTCCGACCAACTTCGAAGACATCATACGCAGGACAAATTAGGAGTGCTTCCAGGTCAGTTAGTCTTTTGTTTACTATTCTTATTAGTAGTCTAGTTCATATATTAGTTTAAGTTAGAATTAGTATATTAGATCGTTTAATTTCGGTAGTTTTATTTCTTATTCATAAAATATAAAAAATCAAAAAAGATCTCTGGCTGTCTTAGGACAGAAAGCACATGAGTTTCACAGATTTTATTTAAATCTGTTAATTGTGTATATTGTATATTTGTGAATAAGTTTTATTTCAATTAAGTAATTAGATATTTAATTGCTAGAGTTAGTGTAAAAATAATTAGTAGATTGAGTAGAATAGTTACTGTAATTTGTATTTACTTTTAGTTTCATTTAATAATTTGTTTTAATTAGATTAGTGTATTAGTTTAGTTTTAGTTAGTTTAGCTTCTTTTAGTTAGTTTTAGTTTGTTTTATTAGTTTTAGTTAGTTTTATTTGTTTTAGTTAGATTAGTTAGTTTAGATTAGTTTTCTCTTTGGTTTCCCTAGGACTTTAGAGCGGCCAACGGAGCCGTTAAACCCGTCAGGGTGGTTCATTCCAAACGGCTTGGGTTATTTAGACAACCCTAGACCAGTTCCACTCTCTTAATTGACGGACGAACAATTTTGCCCGTCAACAAATGGCGCTAGAAGGAGGGACAACTGACAAGATGGCCTTGTGGGAGCCTTTATTTCAAATTTATTCAATTTCCCTCATGGCTCCCCAAATCACTGTGTTGGAACATGCTTTCAACTTCTCATTACCCGATGTTCCCACCGAGACAGTCTCTTGCTTGTCCAAACTCACCTTTGATGGTGAAGGCAATACATCTGCTAAAGACCACCTTAACAAGTTTTGGTGTAGGTGCATCAAACATGACATCTCAGATTTAGGAGTTTTAAGCAGACTGTTCGCTTTTACTTTTAGAGGTCGAATCAAACAATGGTTTGAATCCTTTCCAGCATGTCACATTTTTTATTGGTTTCAATTTGTGGATGAGTTTCTAGATGCTTTTGAAATTTATGATTTTGATCAATTATGTGAAGAATTTCATACTTCGCTAATCAACGACGATCCATCTTCAGAAGGCTTTTTGGCAAAAGTCTATCATATCCTCTGTAAATTTAATCTCGATGACATGTCATTGGCATTAAATCTCTTATATGATCCTTCCATCCCTTCCATCCAGTCATGTTCAATCATGAACAAAGAACCAATTGCAAATCCTATCACTCAACTGCAAGAACAATCTTCTTCGCAAGAAGAGAAAAAATCTTCCGATAATGTTGAACAAGCTAGGAAGGTAGAATCTATTGATCAGGCTCTTATTGACAACCAAATTGGTTTTTCCTTTGAATCATTGTATTTTCAGTCTAAGACTAGTATGGAAGATGATTCGTTTTTGGCTCAAGGTGAATTCCCTCATTCTTGGAACTCATGCTCTAATCAACATTTAAAATCAGTCATTGAAGAACACTTAAGCAACGAAAATCTTCTTGAATGTTCTAGTATTCCTATGAAATTGATTAGAGAAGAAGAAACCTTGAACCTTCATCCTCAAAACGCACTTTGTTCACAGGAAAGACTAGATGCTTGTCACATAAATTTTGAATTATCTATCACACAAGAAGAAAATCCAGATGATCATATTATGTTGAGGAATTCGTCACCAAAACAGAGTAAGATTTTTAAAGAAAGTGAAGAGAATTGTCTTGAGAATACCATTGTTGATTATCATAGTTCAATATATTCTTTTTATTTGCTTATTTCTGATTCCTTTTATTCTTTATATCCTAATCTATTTCTGGACTCTGGTGGACTTGACATCTTACCTACAACATACTACTCTTTTCCACCACAATCATATCCTTTCGATATGCTAAATTTTGGTGAAATTAATTCTGAGCATAACATTGATAAAACCAGATTTGATGCTTGTTCACTTTCATCACTCACATGGGAAGAGGACATGTTGTGAGATGATTTTACACAGTTTATGGCTGAAAAAGACAATGCATTATGTTTTATGGAGATCAAACATTCTAAGTTTCATACTCGTTCTTTGCTTAGCTCGAATCTTAATGTTGATGCTTCACATTTTGAGATGATCAATCGCATTGAAATAAACATTCAAACCAATGATCCAATTGATTGCATGAATCCTCCTATGATGAGCTTTCCATTGATATATTCATTTCATCAAAGTCATGGTTTGCATCCCCATTTTTGTGACAGGATCTTAGAGTGGCTTGAATATTCATATATGAAAAAATTTCACAATAAAGATAAATTTATGCTTGCTTTCTTTTTACCTAAGTATCTTGGAAGTAGGCGTGATATATTTCTTTTAGATTCTCCATGTGAAGAAATTAATGAGTACTTAGAGAACTGTCAGGAGGATGGGGCATTTCAGCCTTGGCTGATGGGTATTCCATTTCCTCATAATCCTGACGAGTTTTTCAAAACTACTTACACTCACCCATGCCTTTATGACCTTTATCACGACAAGATTGCGCAATGGCTGGAGGATTCGTACAACAAGAATATCCAAGGAAATGGTAAGGTCATGCTTACTTTGTTTCTAGATGTTGATTATGAAGGTAAGTGTGATATGTTTCTATCATTTGTTGATATATTACCATTCTTATTAGTAACACTTGATCTTGTTTCCATTGCAGGATTAGAGTTACTCCGATGGCTACATTGGAAACATGACTTCACGTAGTATTCTGATTTATTTAATAGTTAGGGTAGATTTAGGAATAGGTTTTCTTTCAGTTTGATTTTTCACTATTTCTCTTTGCAATAATGCAGTCATGAACACAAGTGGACGCACCATGAGAACCATAATACGGCTGTTGTCAGGGAAGTCCCCTTAATCCTTTTCTCTTTACTCTTAGTTGAACATTTATTTTCAAAAATGCAATATCATCATGAAAATCTTAGTAAAGAGATAAATGAATCTAAATCAACCCTGACCCAAGATACCATGAGTAGGACTGCTTTCCCATCATTCAATATTTTCCTACTTTCTTTCACTTTCCCAGGGGATTGTTGCATGAGGTTTTCAGAAGCACCTTCTGTGCATATTTGTTTTTTGTTTCTCTTGTTTGGATTTCTTTACTTTCCAATTTTTTCTTCGCTGGTGTGTTTTGATTTCTTATTTATGCTTACTAGTTTTTGTTGTTGAAATACACATACCTGAATTTTTGAACTGTTCAAACAAAGACGATAGAAAATTTTCTTCGCTGAAATAACTTCTGGAAAATTTGTACAAACATCAATGATATGTTGTTGAACTTATATCTGTGTTGGAAAATTTTGGTGTTTGAAAGAAGTTTACTAATTTCAATCTCTGAGCAAAGTTTGTCATGATCATCTATTATCTTTTTACGCTGTCCCGTTTCCGTAAAGGAATGACTCAAAAAGATGTCTCCTTGTCGTAGGAAGTTGTTTTTAGAAATAAAACATCTCTGGAACTGAATAAAGGACAGTATTAAAAAATTCTGATGAGGTCTAAATATATATATATATATATGATAAAATATCAGGATTTTCAACGTCACCCCGCTCAGCTATATATCTATAAAAGAAAAACAAAATAAAATTATTAGAGCTGTGGGAAGTCCTTGTAAACTCGTCGGGATACTGAACAGGTCTGCTGGCAGCGGGTAAATGCATGCATGATGCCAAGACAACTTCGTCGGGGTACTGAACAGGCCCGCTGGCAGCGAAGCAATGTCGGGTACATGAAAATCTGTAAAAAATATGAGAAACCTCTTTAATGTCCTTTATTCTGATCTAGAACTTCTTGACAGGATACAAATGTCAGAGTGGGTTAAATGGCAACCCTATCGAGGCTATGGACGCCTGCTGGCAGTAGTGGCCATGCCAACAGTATTGAATATTTTATCTTTAATATCGTGACTTACTGACCTTAAGACAGTTATTGGTTTTCATCTTTTAAAACACTGCTGGAAAAGATGGTTAATGATAATGTTTGTACGATCTTCTGGTTGTTATTTTCGAGTTGGAATTTTCTTTGCTGTCCTAATCTAAATTTATTTCTTTTGACAGAGATAACTGCTTCTACCAGTGTGTCTCCATTGTTGGCAGCCAATTTAATTTTTTCCATTGTCCTATAAGCTGCCTACACCTATGTCTTGCGAACTTCAAGTTTTCGTCGCATTTTTCAAATAGACGAAACTTTCATTTCTTGAGACTTTTGCACATTTGTCTTCGTAAAATTCTCATGATTGCAAGCATGAAAAATTTCCCTTTCGAGGTCACATTTTGATCACTATCTGAATTTTCATGATCTTTTTCATCAATGTGCTTACTACGCTTACCTTTGTTTATCATTCTGTAGCTGAAAGAACTTTCAAACTGTTTTCACTGATCATTGTTATATTGATTATGGGATTGAGTTTCATTGAGTCTGCAATACATTAATCTTTGGATTTGAATTTTGCATGACTTGGCTAATCATTAAATCTTTGAAAATACATAAGGCTTTGCCTAAACTTTTTATATACATGTGATATGATCCTTATGATAAATAAATTTGGCTTGTCAACTATACGAAATTCGTTTCGCACTTTGATAAACTTTTGATTATATACATTGGCGCATGTTTAATATTGGGTTTTGATTTATATGTCGAATTTGGAAATGTTATGGTATAACACTTGTGCACATTGGTATGCACATATCCATTGAATTTCATTGTTTGTGCACATGGATTAATGGTTGAACTATGCTTTAATGGGTGGAACAGTAAACTGGCGGTTGTACTTTCATAATAACTCTTATGCATGGCCAGAGATAACCTCTACAACCCTTGCACACATTGCATTAATGCCTGCATCCTTGCCAAGTTACCTCTGTTGATTCTTGGGAAAATATCTGAGCCCACTCTATTCAAACCCTTTCCCCTTAGCCCAGATCAATGTATGTTCTCTCCTGATTCCTGTAGGGAGAATTCAAACCCCCTGGTGTTCAGAGTTAGTTTTGGGTTTCATTATTGCCAGAGAAGACTGCCCCGTAATTGCCCCCAGAGTCACGTTTTTCCGTGAGTGATTCTGGGCAAACGGATTTGAATTAGCTCAAACCGTTGAAAACCCAGAATCGTTTTTAGCCCCTTTACCTTCTCTATGGGCGTTTTCTTTAGAAAGTGAGCCATTACAGAGATATAGCTCGTGTCTTAGAGGTCATTTTTCTGATCTTCTCAATGGCTGAAGGGAACATATTGGGTCTGTGTCCATTTTCCAGAATGCTTATCACTTCTCCAGATCTGTGCTAAAGGATTATTCATATTTTAGTGGGTTGATAGCTTTATCCACAGAAACATACCCTAGAGCTATCTTTGTCTCAAGAATTAAATCAAGTTGATTAAGGAGCAAATTTATTGCCAGTATACTGTGTTGAATCAATAAATTAGCTTCCCATTTTCCAGTTGTCCACTCTGTATGTGTGTAGGCATGATCATTGCAACTATAGGTCTTGGCTTCTCATCAAAATGGCTCCAGCTACACGTTCAGGTGAGGAAAAAATTAAGGACCAGTGTCCAATCGAGGAAGTTGCATTAACTATTCCTACTACAGATGATCCAACTTTACCAGTGATGACATTTAGGGTGTGGTTTCTAGGAGTAATATCTTGCGTTGTATTGGCTGTGGCCAACCAGTTCTTCATGTTTAAATCGAACCCGCTAACAATATCAGGATACTCTACTTAGATAGCAGTTCTTCCCCTAGGCCATCTCATGGCTGCAACACTGCCTACGAAAAAAATGCGGTTTCCATGCACCAAATGGCACTTTTCACTAAATCCAGGGCCATTCAATATCAAGGAACATGTTCTGATAACCATTTTTTCCAATGCTGGAGCTGTAGGTGTATATGCAATAAGTATTCTAAGTATAATCAAAGCATTTTACAAACGCCAAATCGGTTCTTTAGCTGCTTGGTTGTTTTCTGTAACTACTCAGGTACTCGATTCTAGGTGGGATGGCATTTTCAGAAAGATTTTGGTGGAGACTTTGTACATGTGGTGGCCTGGAAACCTTGTGCAAGTTTCCCTCTTCAGGGCTCTGCATGAAGATGAGAAAAGGCCAAAGGGAGGATTAACGAGGATGCAGTTCTTTTTTATAGTTATGACAACAATATTTTCATACTATTTGGTGCCAAATTTCCCCTTCCCATCGGTTACAGCTTTATCAATAGCTTGCTGGATATGGAAGAATTTTGTTACCTTTCAGCAGATTGGATCAGGGCTAAAGGGTCTTGGAATCGGTTCATTTTCCCTCGATTGGGTTGTTGTATCATCCTACTTACGGATCCCACTAGCTACGCCCTGGTTTGCTATTGCCAACGTAATGGTTGGTTTTATGATCATCATGTATGTAATCATTCCTATTGCCTACTGGACAAATATCTACAACGCAAAAGATTTGTCTTGCAGGTAAGTTTCTCTTGAGGAGGTCTCTTAGTCGAAAAATGCAAACTGAAACAGAGTTTTGGGCCTTTTGTGTTTACCTTGAATTTGTTGCAGTTTATCCACAGCCTCACATGATGAAAAATACAAAGATTATATGTTTGCATTGGGTATTGTAAGGTTTTTCACCTGTGCACATTGGGTCCTCCAGGTTTTGGATAGTCGTGGCTACTTGTTGACTGCTTTGAGCCATGGCTTGTGGCCATCCTTGGTACTTTTGGCAAAAATTGTTCAGACTTTTATATGGGCAGACCTCTCTTTTAAAGTGTTGTAGGTGGGCAATTAGTGTTGTGGCTTCCTTCAAGAGTGGTGTGATTTCAATCTAATTGTCCTGCTGAAGCTGCTGGTGTATGCTTTGGATCTGGTGGCAAGATTTTTTATCTTTAATTCCCTACAGTCAATTCTAGATGGATTTATTGATATGCAGAACAGATGGATGTAGGAATTTTACCTCTATATGGATGGATTTTGGTATATGAGTTGCATTCATACCAAATATTTATTTGATATTTGTTTTGATTGAAATAGATTAAATTAAGATTTTGTTTGTTCTAAATTAGCATAGCAGTTTTGGTTTGCTGTGATTTGCTTTGTTTTTAATTAGTAATCAAATATTTGTTCTAATAACTTGAATATATTTATGTTAGTTTTAATAGATTTAAAATAGTTATGTTCTCTAATTAGACCAACTACAGAATCAGAGGATTCTGTAGCTAGTCTACAGGATCAGATTTTTACCATTTTTTTAACAAAATATCCATCTAACTTGATGTTTTTGGTCTATTACAGGTCAATTTGAAATTACATTGGATTTGATGAGCAGTTGGAGGATATTTAAAATATTTCACTTGCATTTTAGTTTCCTAGTTTAGTTGATTTTGGGAATATCTTCCCAGATTATGTAAACAGTTTGATATTATCCACAAGGAGCTTTTTACCTTGTGGAAAGACTTATAAATACCTATCATTTTTGTAATAATAGGATCCTCATTCATGGGAGAACAAGGATATGGAGTTATAATACAAACTGAAGCAGAATTTGGTGTTTTGTCACAGCTTTAGCTTCTCATTATATCAACATTTTGTTTCATGTTGTGTATATCAATTTGTATATGGTTTATGACTACTTTAGCTATCTTGATCATATGCAAATGATATAATTTTAATCACTGTAATCCATATCTGGTTTCTTTCAAGTGTATAAAAGATATAACAATTGTTTAATTCAGTTTGTGAATGACAGGTTTATCTTCTTCATAATTTGAATTATCATATATAAGTTTTTGCATAATAGGTTTCCCTTATTGCAGAAATTTGTAAATCATAAAGTTGTTATGATTTTTTATGTCTTGTTTGTCCTGTAAACCACTCAAAGAGCAGTTCAGCCAATCGTTTATGAAAAGCTCCTGGATCAACTGGTGCGAGTTTCCTTCCTCCGACCAACTTCGAAGACATCATACTCAAGACAAATTAGGAGCGCTTCCAGGTCAGTTAGTCTTTTGTTTACTGTTCTTATTAGTAGTCTAGTTCAGATATTAGTTTAAGTTAGAATTAGTATATTAGATCGTTTAATTTCGATAGTTTTATTTCTTATTCATAAAATATAAAAAATCAAAAAAGATCTCTGGCTGTCTTAGGACAGAAAACACATGAGTTTCACAGATTTTATTTAAATCTGTTAATTGTGTATATTGTATATTTGTGAATAAGTTGTATTTCAATTAAGTAATTAGATATTTAATTGCTAGAGTTAGTGTAAAAATAATTAGTAGATTGAGTAGAATAGTTACTGTAATTTGTATTTACTTTTAGTTTCATTTAATAATTTGTTTTAATTAGATTAGTGTATTAGTTTAGTTTTAGTTAGTTTAGCTTCTTTTAGTTAGTTTTAGTTAGTTTTATTAGTTTTAGTTAGTTTTATTTGTTTTAGTTAGATTAGTTAGTTTAGATTAGTTTTCTCTTTGGTTTCCCTAGGACTTTAGAGCGGCCAACGGAGCCGTTAAACCCGTCAGGGTGGTTCATTCCAAACGTCTTGGGTTATTTAGACAACCTCGGACCAGGTCCACTCTCTTAATTGACGAACGAACAATTTCGCCCGTCAACAGGGAGATATTTGAAGATTTTGTTGGTCATATTCATTTTTCTCTGCTTTTAGCTACTCTTCCTCTTATTTTTTATTTCAAGTCCTCTTCTCCTTCCTACTCTACTAAGTCTCTTCTTTATTATTTGATATTTCATACACCTCTCTCCTCAATATGTACATCGATAATTTCCACTATTCTGTTGAGTCTCATATTGAAACACTTGTATTCCTTTCTTTTGTTTGAGTACCTAACAAATATGTCTTTTTCAACTTGGGAGTTGAACTTTCCAATCCTCCCATCTTCTCTTTTGATGTAGCACTTGCTTCCAAACACTCTAAAATGTTTTACATTTTCTAGTCTTCCTTTCCATAGATCGTAGGGAGTCTTATCATTGTTACTTCTAAGAATTCATCTATTTAGGATATGAATTGTTGTATGTACTACCTGTGCCCAAAATATGTCACCCGACTTGGACTCTTTCAACATGGTTCTGGCAATTTCATGTACTTTCATGTTCTTTCTTTCAATAACTCCATTTTGTTGAGGTGTCCTTGCTACTAAGAACTGTCTCTTATCCCATGTTCACTAAAAAACTACATGAATTCCTTTGATTTGAACTCTCCACCATTTTTTGATCTCAGACATTTGATTTTCAACTTTGTTTATGTTTCAACCATCTCGTTGTATACATTGAAGTGCTCAAATTCCTCCGACTTCTTCTTAAGAAAGAAAATTGTAGTCATTCTTGTGTAGTAATCAATTAGTATCATGAAGTATTCTTCACTGTTTAAATCCTTTTTCCTTTTTGGTCCACATAGATCAGTATGTACAATATCCAGTGGTTTTTTTGTTGAGTACTCATTTTATTTTATTTTGTTGAGACAATGCTTAAATAGAGTATTCACTAGATTTAATATTTCAGGAATTTCTCTTACTGATTCCTTTCTATTTATTTTGATAAGATTTTCAAAGTGCATGTGACCCATTCTTTTGTTCCAGAGCCAACTTTCATTTTCCCTTCCTAAGAAACAACTCTCCTTTTCAATTTCATTCAAAACATATATGTTGTTCGGATTCCCTATAGTTTTCACTACTAACTTGCCTGGTCCTTCTTTCCTTATTTTTCATTTCTCTGAGTCGAACTAAAGTGTGTGTCCTTTATCACACATTTGAATTACACTCAATAGATTTTGCATTGTATCTTCAACTAGTATACATTTTGCTGCCATTGCATATTTCCTTCCAAGCTTAATTGTGCCTCTACTTATGATTTTAGTTGAATGATTATTTCCAAATGAAATTGATCCATATTTCTCTTTCTTCATAGTTATAAACCTGTTCTTGTCACCTGCCATATGCTTTGAACAACCACTATCAACATACCAATCACTTTTCTTATGTTGGGATTGTAGAGAAAGCAAGGATTGATTCTTATTTCTTTTCCATATCCCTTGTGGTTCCGATATATGATTGATAATGTTTTTCTTTGATTCCCTGGGTAGAATAGTCAATATGCAATTCTTCACTATGTGACCAAAATTGTTACATTTGTAGAATTCTACTTCATTGCTCAATGAACCAAAATTGTTTTGGTTCCTTCTATATGCTTCATAAGATCTTCTGGGTTAACTATTATTTAAGTACCCTGCATTGTTACTTTTGTTCTTAGGATAGGCTATGTAGTTTACAACTTTATTTTCAAAATTAGCACAATTAAAACAATGACCATAAAATGATATTTGATACTTGGAAATAGTGGATCTTCTTTGTGATGCACTCCTTTTGAATTTGTCTTCTTGATTCTCCTTTACTTTTTGAATATTCTTCTTTGGGGCATGCATTCTTCCATCTTGACAGAATATTGGACAATGTCTACATAGCTTCTTTCTTATGCTTCATGTTTTATTGTCTTAGAGCTCAACCCTTTCTCATTCTGTACTTTATTGTATTCTAGTCTGATTCTATCATCTAAATATCTTTGACTAGTGATGATTTGATCCAATATTTTGGTGCTTTTTGTTGCATATATTTCTTCTGAAGATCTTTCCTTAAAGATAGCTCTTCTGCTTCCAAGCTTCCAATTGTTTTCTCCTTTTATTCTAAATGACTTCTAATAATTTTCTCAATTCTTATATATTCTTCTACTTGAATTTTTAGACTCATGATCATCTTCTCTAGTTCTTTAAAGTTGGGATTATGAGATTCCTCCTTAATTTTTAAGTCTTCCTTGAGAGACTTATTTTTCTTTCTTTCCTTCCCGAGTTCTTCTAATGCATTGATTAGCTCTGCTCTGGGATTGACTTGATCTTCTTCTTCATAATAATTTTCTACTTCCATGAAGAGTACTCTTTAAAAATTACTATCACTATCATTATCCTCCTCGTCTGATGAGGAAATCTCCTCTTTTGAGTAGAAACTTTTCTTGAAGAATTTATTATTGTTTCTTCTTTTGTTTCCCTTTTGAAATTTATTTTCCCTTTTGGAAACTTCTTTTTCTTCAATGTATTTATTCTTGTCAGGACATTTAGAAGCAAAATAACCAATACCACCACAATTTAAACATTTTAATGGAACCATACCTTTATACTTTTCGGTTCCTTTCTGTAATTTTCTTATGAAGTTATCCATCTCTTCATCTTCATCTGAATCATCACTGTAGTTGCAACTTGGTTTTGAATTTTTATTTTGCTTCTTCTTTCTCTTCTTGGATGCCTTGAAAACTTATTCCTTTGTGACTAGGTTCTCCTATTATGTTCTCATTTCATAGGTTGTAAATATTCCATGTATCTCATCCATAACTAATGTATCGAGATATTATATTTATGCTGAGAATGATATTTTAGAGTCAAATCTCATAGGAAGAGACCTCAGTACCTTCTGAACAACCGTTGAGTCATTAAATTCTACTCCCAATCCTTTGATAGTGTTGACTACTTCGTCAACTCACTGAAGGTTGCAATGTATTTATCTTCCTTCATCTTCAACTTTTCAAAATTAGCTCTAAAAATTTGAATCTTAGGTCCCTTTACCTTGGAATATCCTTCATAAATATTTTGGATTTTATCGCAAAGATCCTTTTCATTATCACAATGCATAAATTTGACAAAAAATGAATCAACTAAAATACTTAGAATAGTTCCTTTATCCTTCGAGTTGTTTTTGTTGAGCTTCTCTCCATCTCTGTCAGTTGGGGGAGTGGTTGGTGTTGTATATCCATCTACTATTGCTTTCCAAACATTAAATCCTTGTGCATGTAAAAATGTTTTCGTCCTCTTATTCCAAAAGGTATAGTTCAGCCCATCAAACCTTGGTGCTCCAATCTTAGCATATTCCATGATCTCCTTTTGGTGGTTAGACTGCTTCTTGAAGGACCTACTCTGATACCAATTGTTGGAATATTGAGAGGGTGGTGAATCAATATTAGTACTTTTATTTATTTAATCACAATATAGATATTTAATTATATTCAATCGACATTGAATATAGCATTGGTACTATAAATCAATGCATAAACAACACATAAACACAATACACCTATGTTTTACGTGGAAACCCAATGTGGGAAAAAACCATGGATTGATTTTCTTATTTGTCAAAGAGTACATTCATTGGAAGAACCAACCTCCTATTTCTCCAGCTACAACTAGAAGGAGGCTCCAACCCCTTATTTATAGGTTGCAACCTGAAGAAATATCCAACTCCCTAATTTTTTGGCTCCAACCAGAAGGAGGATACAACCCCCTTTCCTTGCCCCTTCCAACTTCCCTAAAATATAATTGTAGACAACCCTGTCACTACCTATAATATTGTAACTAATAACCTCTTCTTTTTGTTGCTTCTGATACCTATGTTTCTTCTACTTATGATATCAATATCTCATCAAGACTACAACCACGTATTCCTCATGCCAAAATCCATAAGAGAATTATCCAAATCAACAGATGATGAATTACTGAGACATACATGTTCCTATTTTATTCAAAACAACTCTCTAACACACACAATAAGACACACCTTCATACTATAGCTCACTTGAGCTTTTAGATCCTTGATATTCCATAAATTTTCCTCACATGTTTGTGACTATGTTTATTGTCTTCCCATGTGTATCTGCACTTTCCATCACGGTAAGTCACATATGTCCATGCTTTTCCTCTTGAAAATCATGTATATACTCAAATAATTCTTGTATGAAACCCCTTCTCCATGCTCTCAGATATCCGACCTGTATTCTCAGAGGTGAATACAAATAAGTGATTTGCAATTGACTCTTCTCTATGTTATAAAGATAAATTTCTTAATGTCATGAAACTTCAATGCAACATGCAACTCACATGCAACCTTTTATCTTCTGTTTACTCCCACTTTACTTTTCCATGTAATAATTAATTATGCCTACAATAATTAATTATCTTCTTTTTACTACCACTTTACTTCAACGTGCAACTTTGTTCAAGGGTTGACATCAATGAAAACCGATCTCAATAATTAATTATCCCTACAATAATTAAATGATATTTTTCAATAATTAATTATACCTACAATAATTAATTAATATTTTTCAATAATTAATTAATCTTTCAACATGTTTTACTGTGATTAAAATAATACATGTGCTTTTATATTTTGCTTATAATTTTCAAGAAGTTCCATAACGCAGGAAAATTTTAAGTTATTTCTTCTATTGGAAAGGAAGTAATATTTATATTTATTGGATACATTACTTATTATTTCAATTTTGTTTATCTCAATTCTACTTTCCATACTATCGAAACTTTTAATGAACTTAAGGAATGAGATCAAGCATCTTTATTTATGGTAATTATTTATTGAAATCTAATATTAAAACTAGGGTGGAAAAGTCTTATAAATAAATGAATTATTTCTATGAGATGCTTTGACATTGTTTTCTTTAGCCTAGAACAATCTCAGGAACAACAGAGGGAAAAAATATTTCTAATTTTTTCCCCTTTTACAGATGTGGAAAAACCGATGTTAGGTCATAATCCAGGACCAAAAGGGTGATTCAAGGCCCCTATAGTATCCCCAATATACCTAGTATCCCATGCACTCCATCATTATTGAGGCTAGGAAGAGGTGATGTCGTATCAAGTATCTACCTTGACTTATATCCATATATAAAGCTAGCATAGTATATCCGGTTGCAATTTTACCTCATACGCATGAGGCTTATTATTATGTTTTTTTAAAGATGCATTTTAAAGATTGTGTTATTATTACTATGATTTTGTAACAAGTGTTTTAAAAACGTTTTTTTAATTATTATGCTTTTAAAATAAATATTATTTTATTATTGTATATAGAAAAATATATATATATCCTCCTCGACAAGAGACCCTGAGGAATATAGAGTGGAATTTTTCTCCCTTATGGTTTTTGTACACTAGTATGTATCTTCATGGAGGTGTACATACCCTACCACCCTCTAGATTCAAACATGTGATTTCCAAGGAGGAAACACATGTTCTTAACCCTTATTCAAACTCAAGATTTAATGATGATGATGATGATTATGATAATTATTATGATTACCATTCAGTGAGAAAAACTTTAATCTATTGGCCCTTGATAAAATTGATAAGGAATAAATTGATTTGTTTTAACATTTGTTTCTATGGTTGAAAAAATTGAAGAGAAGCTTTCCTATATATCTTTGGTTTTCATGAGTTTACAAGTTATGCATATCATAGTGTTACAAATACTTTGAAATTGAGACATAATGTGCACATATACATGACAGTCTAAGAGTGTGTTTTTCATCCTCCACTTTCTTACTATCACAAAGATTACACATTATTTATTCCCATTTTGTTTTAGGCTTTGTCTAGCCCTGTTTCACTATGAAGGTTGTGGGATTTCTTTATGTTTTAGAAATGTTAATCACGTTCTTTAAGCTAGCTATAATATATATACTTGTTATCTTCTATGTTGAGGTTAATGATCTCTTTATAATACTTTAAGTTTCTCTTATTCTTTGTTTCTTAGTGCACATTAAAATTTATCTTTAAATTTAGTCGTGATAGTGATTTTAATGGTAATTGCGAACTTCACATCAATATAAGATAACTCAAGTAAAAACTTCGTCTAAGAGGGTTTTATTTTTTTATCCAAATTAAAAAATTGTTGCATTAAGATATTCTCAAGACCAAAATACACTTTATATCCTCTACTAATTCTTTGAAAAACATTGTAGTTCCACTTAAGTATGTGATGAGAGTCAATTCAAAATACTTGTACTAATTAACTTCCTCTAAGTTTTTGTTCCTGTACAAAAAAGTAAGGGAACCTGTTTTCTTGGATTTGATAATTATAACCTTTTTTATATCAATATTTACTGACATACTAGAGCTGAAAAACAAATATTTGATAATTCTTAGTTGCTTGTGAAGATTAGGGGGATACCTCACAAAAAGAATAATAGCATCAACATAAAGAAAAAGAATGATGACTATCACAACTAAAGTAGTGCCAACATAACTTGCATGCATGTTGTTAATATAAAACCAAAAAAGGAAATAGGACAATGAGAAAACTTTTGTTTAAACCCTATATTATCTTTTGGCCAAATTTTATAAATTATTTCGCATACAACCTTATTGAGACAATGCTCAACACAAAAGGAACCTTTACGTCTTCTAATCACTTCCATAGATTATTTCTAGGTATTGTATTATGAAGAAACTTGTTGGTACTGATCCAGCCAAATTCCCAACAACATTGGTAACAACTAATTGAGATAACTTGTTAGACTTTATATATACAGGAAACAGGGGGTTGGAGGAGGAAGCAAGGGGTTTATTTTTATTTAATTATTTATATTTGATTAGTTTATTATTATAGTGTAATTATTATAACTCATTTTTCCTTACATATTAAAAGGTTGCATGTTGCAAGCCAACCATTTCTTTTATTCTTATTTTTTCAAGTGATACATTTGGTCCAACATGTTCTTTCTTATTTATTTTTACTTTTTTAAGTAATATTTTTATTCAACAGATTTAACATGATTATCATAGACATGCATGCCATCCTTGGAATGTGACTTCATGGATAAACCACTAGTAAATTTGGGTCATTTTGCGACAACTCTTTCGACGTTATGTCATGGATATTGTGATGAATATTGGGTCTCCCAAACGTCGCTTCATGTGTCATGGAAAGTGCGATGAACCTGAAACAACGTTGCAAGAGTGACAAAACTAGGAAGTTGTCACACAAGAAACAAAGAAGAGAAATCGTTGCATGAGCGACAAAGAAGGGATATTGTCACTAGAATGACAAAGTAGGGAAATCGTCGCAAGAGAGACAATATAGCGATATTGTCTCACGAGTGACAAGGTAGGGAGGTCATCGCAAGAGAGACATGTTAGGGGGATCATTGCAAGAGAAACAAAGTAGGGATATTGTCACAAGAGCAACAATATAGCGAGATTGTCGCCCGAGCGACAAGGTAGGGTGATCGTTGCAAGAGCAACAAGTTAGGGAGATTGTCGCACGAGTGAAAAGTTAGTGATATCGTCACAAGAGTTACAAGATGAAGAATCTTGAGATGAATCAACTATTGAACAGCTCGTCACAAGAGCAACGACTGCAAGGAATTTTGTGATGAAATTTCTATACAATCGACAAAAAAAATTGTCCATTGTATATCAATTTCGTTGCAAAATTCCTTGTAGTCATCTCTCTTACAACGAGCTATATTTATTTAAAAAAAAATTGATGCCCTTATTCATAGTATGTTGATCATTTTTTATTCACAGTATGTTGAGCGAATTATAATAGGATTTTTGAGCAAAAAAAATTGCCAAACATCTATAACATTCATTAATAAAAATTCACTAATAAAAAACAAGTACAATATTGAACTACAATATACCCTAAGAAATACTAAACCATATAAAAAATTATATACAATGAAAACAATTAACAACCAAGCATTTAAAAATAGTGGTGTTTTTAAGCACAAGGAGGGAAATGCTCTCTAATTGACAATGGTGCCATTAGTCATTTTGTTGTACTTATGATACTAGCGCACAAATTCCTTCTATATTTTCACCTTTTATATTTTTTAACCTATGTTTTGATATAAATATGAACAATGATTTGATATTTCAAATCTGATATGAAAGACAACAATGACAATTCTATCATCTAGGCATCTGAATTTTATGCAACTTGTGTACTTAAGTGGATGAATGGTGAAACAATAGTTTGAAAATTCAAAGATATTATTTTTTGATGTTAGTTTCCTTTCCTGTTTCCTGAGACTTCCCCATTTCCTAGATTTTCCCACATTTTGTGTTGTTTTTTGTAAGATGTTTATCCTGTGTTTCCTCCTCTGGGTGGGTTCCACTTACAATTCAAGGACACTGACAATTGCGTACAAATGATAAAATGATATTTTCCACAATAAATGCAAATTTTAAATTTATATCTGACAAGGCACATGGAGAACAAAGGCACAATATTATATTTAACTATGTAGATTATGAATCAACAGTTTCACACAAAGAAAAATAAAGCCTTTTCCATAACTCATCACTCTTTTCAATGACAGGTCGGGAATCTTTTGGCACATGCAAAGTCTTTTAAGGAGACGAGGAGGTTTAAATTGAAATGAAAAGGATTATGCAGTTTGCTTTCATGATCAAATATGTTATCTAATATTATCAAGGGGTTATCCATCGGTACTTTTACCTGCTAATCCTTAGAGGCTGTCATTCATGCCAAAAAACTTAAAAATGCAAACAAATTTAAGATGTATAAAACTTAACAACCCTGAATGCTTCCTCCTCCAAGTGGGTTCGATTTACAATTCAAGGACAATTAACACTTGCAGATTAAAAAGATAATTTCCAAAAATATGTAAATTTTAAGTTTAAATCTGGTGTTAGGACCCAGAAATGTCCCTTTGTCATCATCTCTTTTTCTCATTTAACCTTACCAATTCTATTCTAAATGCCTAATAATTGTTTCTAAGACCCTTTTTCCCATGGTATGCGTCATTGATATTTCTTTTATATTTTATTCACTTTAGCATGTTGGATTGGTAGTGTTTCTCATATTTCACCCATGAATATTCAACTAATGATTAAACTGTGTAGAACAACCAAGTCTTAAAGAAAGATCGTTGTTGTTACACAAGGCCGTTATAGCTGTGTGCCAAATATGCATGCTGTTACATGAATACAACAATTGAACACCCCTTTTGGAAGCTACTACACCTGCTGCAATAGATATCCACCAATCCTAGAAGCTTCTCCCTCATGCAAATTCGAATCATGAAGACTAATCCTCAAGGCTGTTACACATTTTGGTTCAAACTGATGATGAATATCATTTAATAGATTTTGTATATCATATGAATAGCTTGATAATCTTCAATTCTCAAAGCTATTCTGAGTCCATTTTCAACTGAATAAATCTGCTTTTAAATAATAGATCCTTTGTAATCATTACTATGGAATTTTAGCTGTGAACAGAGAGTGAAGAATAACACATTGTATCTGAACTTTCTTGGCGAATCAATAAAGAAGTGGATTGAGTTTCATTAACCTATTATAGTCTATTTTCGAGTGCATTTAGTGTGAGGGAAAGGGCCCACCTTTCTCATAGACTCCCCTCTATTTTTCTATTTTAGATTAATCATTTTGATTTGGATAATTGATATTTTTATCATTTCTAGCATATACATGTTGTTACAGTCAGTTCCTTTCTGTTTAAATGTGCATCTGTGTGTCTCATGAGAGTTAGAGTAAATTGTTCAATATTGTTGGAGAATTGCTTTCCTTTCCTACATTAGATTTAACCTGTAAAAACAAAAGTGTGAATTCATTTTCTACAGTTAAGTAGGTTTCCTTTCAGCAAGTAGCACATATTTTTTTTCTACAAGAGTAAAATAGAAAGTTAGAAAAGATTAGATAATATAGGATTGTTATGCACTCATCAATTCAGGATTTCATTCATGCAAGTGTGATTTCAATTATGTAGAAGCTCCAGCTGTGTCAATAACCTATGTTAAAATTCAACCTTTCAATTTGGTTTCTTACTGCAACTTGAATAATGTTGCTTCCATAATCTAGCATAGAATGTGCACAATTATGTTGCAATAACAAGACTTCCCTGGGTTTGACAATTTATATTGAACACCTTAAATATCTATTTAATTAGACAATTAAAGTGCCCAACATTTTGGCACCGTTGTGTTAAGAACCAAACATCAATATAG
>ML787035.1:248854-263969 GCA_009831015.1 Picea engelmannii
ATGGCCTAAAGCCGACATAAATAAAATAACATTACTAATCTAAATCAAAACTAATGGCCTAAATCCGACATAAATAAAATAACATTACTAATCTAATATGCCCCAATTAAGTGGTAATGAGCCAATATTAGGGCTTAACAGTTGTCGGGGAAGATAATTATAGATTTTTGTAGGCACATTAGTTTTCTTTTATTAGGAATGAATAGTCTGCATAAATCGAGGAACAAGAGGACGTATTCCCAAAAATACTAACCCTACAGGTACTAGAGAATGTGGAGGAAGGAACCCTGCACTGGGAAGACCAACCTTTGTTGATGCGATTATAGCTAGAGTAGATTCTTCTTCAGGATCTATCTTTCTCCCTTCAAATCCTCCAAGGAGACATATTCCTTAGTCATATGAACTGCCCTAGTTTGAAACATCGCTTTCATCAAGGGATGAAGCTGAAAGTTTGTCACCAACAAATCAGCAAGCAACACTGGAGAATATTGAGGATCAAGGAAGTATAGCTCGGTCAAGAGAAATACCAGAAGAAGTTGTTTATCATATTAATGGACAGATATTCACTAAGGAGGAGTGGGACACTTACCGTATTGAGTGGAGTGAGATAGAAACCATGGAAAATCAAGGAGATAATGAAGAGGAGTTCAACCAAGAGGATCCACAGAGAAATGAAGATCAGGTAAATGATGAAAATACTATCTCTACCCTGGTTTTTCCTAGTACTAATATTCCTACAAGGGGGATAGCGACTATGAAGAACATACCTCTTTCATCCCTACTAATTTTGCATGGTTTGTCTAATGAGGATCCAGATGAGTTTCTATTTGAATTTGATATTCTATGTAGAAGCTATGACTACACTACTACTGTGCAGAAACTTAAACCGTTTCCAGCCACATTGAAGTGAAATGCGTTAAGATGGTTCATGAGCCTTGGAGGAGAGAATATCTCAACATGGGTACATATGAGGCAAATTTTCCTCAACAAGTACCAAGACTACTGTTGAACAAGGGAACGATGGGAGGAACTATTCAATATGTCTCAGAAAGAGGATGAGACCCTTGAAGATTTTGTAGAGCGACTCTAGTACAATCTACAAAGGTCTGGACATCCGGATGTGAGTAAGGACATTCTGAAAACTATTTTTCTAAAAGGGGTTAGAGATGATTGTTTAGACATGTTGAATATGATTAGCAAGGGAGATATCTCTCAGGAATCCTATGAAGAAATTGTAAATATTTGCAAGAGATGTTCTCAAGGAACTACAATAAATAAGCCAGTTACCAAGGATACCACTTTTTCAAGGGTACAAAAATCAGCCAATGGAGGGGCAATGTTAAGCCCTAATATTGGCTCATTACCCCTTAATTGGGGCATATTACATTAGTAATGTTATTGTTGTGCCTCTTTTGTCACCTAAATGAGCAAAACATGTGAGAACCAGATAACAGGGAGTTAGTTGGATGCCTATCCCCGAAATCCTACCTATACTAAAAGATTTCTTTTGGCACCTCCTATGGATGAAAACTTAGTGAGTTTTTAGAAAAAAAATTATATGTGGTTGTTTGAGAGATTGGGGGTGTGAGCCAATCTCGTTGAAATTAAGTGTGAGTGGATAGTTTCGTCAAAAAAAGGGTTGGGGTGTTTTAGAATCCCTTTGGAGGAAACTTACTTCAACCTCCACATTTTGAGATGAAAACTATGTGAGTGAGAAGTGACTTTTGTGTGTTAATGAGTGAAAGTGTGCCAATTTTTTAATGAATTAGGTGTCACCTTTTTGCATGTGGACTTCTCTTGGTCCTTACAAGTCTTTGATTACCTATTTAACTAAATGTCATTGGTACAACCTTGCAGAATTCAAAATTCCCTAGGAAGATAGCATGTGGACATGTGGGTCCTTTACTATTCCTTTAACTCCATAATGTGATTTAATCTAAGAAAGCTTTGAAACTATCCTAGATTGTGATCATGTGGGCATGTATGGGCCCGTTACAAAACCTTTAAACTTCCCTAGTGATTTAATCTAAGAAAGTAAATTTAAACACTATCCTATATTTGTAGCATGTGGGCATGTATGGGCCCGTTACAATCTTGAGATGTGTTTGAAAAATAAACTAAGAGGAGTCCCAACGGGGCTATTGTTCTCTCCTAAAGATTTTATTTTTTTAAGGGAGATGAAATTGTCTTTAAACCTCTTTCTGATTCTCAAGATCCCTTTGGAGCATGAGAGAAGAACATACTCAATGTTTCATATGCAATTTCTAGTCCCAATGCAAGTTTTATATGTGATGTAGAATGGCTCCAACTTCTAGTCAAAGCAAGCCATCCATGTGGTGAAATAAAAAGCAAAAAGAGGAAAAATAATGATTTTTAACCCCTAAGTGCCTATGTGTTTTGACTAATCCCTTTATATGAGAGGGAATGTAAGAGTGGTGTAGATTACAACATGCACAAAATCATCTTTAAGAAGGATATGGACCTTCAACAGATCATAAAAAAGCTTACAAAGTGTGTTTTTTTGCACAGGTGCAAGGGTTTCAGACCAGAAAAAGGCGCTCTAAGAACCAATGCGAAAATTGAAAAAAAAATTGAGTGCAGGTGCGCAAAAGGTGCTGAGTAATGCAATGATTTTAGCGCATGTGTGCATGTTGCACTAATGTTGGCCAATAAACCCACGCACAATTGTCACACGGCCGTGAAGAAAATTCCATATGGAATTCTCTCAACTCAACTTTGAATTTGATGTTTTGCAGGTTGTCTTGGGCTGGTTATGGTACCTACAGGTTAAATGAGTAAACAGAAGAGCTAAAATAACCCAAGTGGGGTAGGAAATTGATACCTTTCCCCAGCAGAGTCACAAATTTGTTGCATCTCTTTTGTCACCTAAATGAGCAAAACAGAGGTGCTTACAAGCTTAGTTGGGTTAGGTAAGCAAGACAATAGTAAAGAAAAGGGTTAGAAGAATAAACATAAAAGACTAAGCTAAGAATTAAACTAGGAAAGGTAAAAACAATTAAACTATTTTGAATAAGGACATAAGAAAAAGAAACAAACAAGACTCATGCCACCAATGGAAAGGATTGTATTAGTGAAAAGAAAACACCAAAGAGAAAGGGGACTTTGGGTCCCTTCTTCCTCCAAGGGAGGGCTCTTGGACCCCCAAGATTGAGCTCTTCTTACAACTTGAAAACTTGAAAGAAATGGTGAAATAATCCCAAGCTAACCCACTCAAAAGGTGATGTGGATTGCCCAAATGGAATGGTGCTAGTATGCTCTTGATGAGAAAATAGGTTTCCCCAAGAGAATAGCAGCAACATAACCTTGCAAATGAATTCCTTGAAGATGTAGTGCACCCATGGCCTTGTTTTATAGCACCACTTTGAGTTATTATGAAACCATATTTTACTGTGAAAAGGGGTTGTTTAGGGAACCTTTAGGTCTTTGACTAGCCACCCATCCAGATCCAGCCAAGATTTGGATGTAAAATTGACTTGGAAGATGAACAAGAAGTGGGTGGAAGGTCGACCAACATCATAAATGCATCGTTCTCAGGTGTGCACAACTTTTAGCATCCACAGTCGTGCATCATGTCCATGTGTGCTTTTCCTATGTTTCTTGATGGTGTATGTACGCGCACGCCCTGTATAGTCATAGCGCATCTTGATTTTATAACTAGTTATATAGTTTTGGACATTTTGAAAATGTTTTTTTGGTAATTTTGGTCCATGGGTGAACTAATATTTGTTTGAAGATGTTGGATTCCTGTAACCGTTTACAGATGAAATTTCATAATAGTTATTTTATTTATGTTGGCTTTATTCCATTAGTTTTAATTATACCTCCTAGTATCCTATATATATCTAGGAGACATTTTCATTTGGAATCATCTTGGAATTGTACATTTATGTGGGAATAACGAGGTTTCCCCCTTGTAGAGGCTTATTATCTCAATTTCTCTCTTTTTCAAGGCATTGCGTACTTATTCTGAGGTTTTTCTATGCTACATTGATATTTGGTTCTTAACATATGGTATCAGAGCTCAAGGTCTTGCGGTTTCACTGCTACATCTGAGACACCTTGGAATTGTTGCTATAAATATTTTTCTACAATGTTTCAGAAGGAACGTCTTGGAGAATTTTTAGTAGACAGATCAAGGTACATTGGGTTACAATTTCATCTCCTGAGGCCTTACAATTTTGGAGATACAACCTATGCAAGATAGGGTTCTGGAATCATCTTGAACTGAGTCATTGTGGAATTTTCTCTATAAAATGTTTTATGTAATGTTTCAGACCCTGGAATATGGAGGATATTCACAAAAATTAGTAAGGTATCTGTGGTAAAAATTGAATCTTCTAGGTCATCTTAAATTTTTGTATACACACTTTGGAAGATAGGGTTTCTAACTAGTCTCAATAAGGTGTTCCAGGTAAAACAATCATAACTTCTTACTAGAGTATCAAAATTGAGTGAGACTGGTTGCATTGGATAGTTGAAATTCTGTAGTATTTTTGGTATGAGTTTCAAAATTTTATATCAATTATTTTGTGCGGGGCACGTTATACAAGTGACATCTCCTAGAAAGGCCCAAAATCATCAAGTTGTGAGGAAGTTACCATAAATTCCACTTGGCACATCCAATTTTGACCAGACCTATGGAATTGAAGAGAAGAAATATCAGAGAATTACAAAAAATAAATTTGCATACCTAGAAGGGTCGAAACTTTGGAGATACAATAGAATAAATATTGTCTAGTAGAACCACCTCAAAATCAAGGTTCAAAAGTTATACTTGGCCAACATGCCACCCAAAAAGGGAACTTCTACACCAAATAAGATTTCAGATAATCCTACATGGACTCTTGATGAAGGTGAAGAAATCCATAGGGATATAAATGATTTACAAAAGAAGACAATAACAAAAGATGATCTACAAGAGATGGTGGAGGGTTTAAAAGGGGAGATCATGGAAGGATTGAAAATTTTCATAATAGAGAGGACACCTAAAAGTGAAAATGTATCCCATGAAATTCATGATGAGGACACAAGGAAGGTGAATCAATAATGGTGAAATTCCAACTTTGGGTTGAAGACCAACCATGTTCCTCAGATTGATATGAGGAAGTTTGATGGCAAGGACCCAATTACATGGATACTTCTGATGGAGCAATTCTTTGATCTACATAATGTGCCACATACACAAAAGTTACGAATTGCTTCTTTATATTTAGAACCCAATCAATTTGTATGGTATCAATGTCTTTGTTCTCACAAATCACTCGTCACTTGAACAATTTTCATGGAAGAAATGATAACACACTATGAGGATACAAGGAGCAATACCTTCTTTATCCAATTGATAAATCTCAAGCAAAAGGGTTTAGTTACAAAGCACATTGAGAACTTCCAAAGATTGAATATAAAGGTAACAGATATTCTAGATGAGAACTTGATTGATGTATTCATAGGAGCTTTAAAGGATAACATTCAACATGGGGTTAGCCTTTGGGAATCCAAATCATTAGAGAATGCATTTAAGGTGGCAAGAAAGGTTGAAAGTAAAAAAATGGCTATGGCTACTAGAAGGACGAATCCCAACATCTATAGAGAGAATAATGCTCCTTCTTCTAAAACACCTCAACCTACAAGGTTGACACCTCAACAATTGGAGGAAAGAAAAGAAAAAGTTTTATGCTTTAATTGTGACAACATGTACAGTAAGGGACATAAGTGTGGCGAGAAGAAATTATTCTACATAGATTGTGAAGAGGAAGAAGAACAAGAACAAGAACCATCTCAAGATGAAAATGTAGAAGCAATTTGTTCTAAAGAGTTGACTCCCACGATATCATGTAATGCATTGGCTAGAATTAGTACTCCTCAAACCCTCAAGATCGAAGGATACATCAAAAAGAAAAAGGTAATAGTCCTAATTGATTTTGGCAGTACTCATAATTTCATTCACTATAAATTAGCCAAAGCTCTCAATTGATTTGTATATTCAGTGACAGAGTTTCAAGTAATGATTGCAGATGGAGGAACTATCAATTGCTCAGGAAAATGCAATAAGATCAATCATACTATGGGGGAATATGTAATGAATAGTCCTATGATTGTTATACCCATGGGTGGTGTTGATGTTGTACTAGGAATCCAATGGTTACAATCATTAGGAATAGTGGCTTTTAATTTTCAAGAAATTTTCATGAAATTTTCATTGGAAGGAAAAGAAATTGAGTTAAGAGGTATCACAGGGAAACCTGGTAAGGTGATAAGATCTAATGGCATGAAAAAATTATTGAAAAAGGGGCATCAAGGAGTTATTGCACAACTATTATCACTAGATGTTCAAACATCTAAGCCATCTATTCCTCAAGATCTCTAGGGGATCATTTATAAGCATTCCAAAGTATTTGAATATATTCCCAAAGGTCTTCCACCCACTCCAAATCATGATCATGAAATTCACCTAATTTCTGGGAGTGTTCCTCCTAACATTAAGCCATACAGATACCCTTATGTATAGAAGAGTGAAATCGAGAGCATGGTTGAAGAAATGTTAGAGGTTGGCATTATTAGACTTAGCTAAAGTTCTTACTCTGCACTAGTGGTAATGGTATTCAAGAAAGATAACCCATGGCATATGTGTCCAAATTATAGAGAGCTCAACAAGATCACTATTAAAGATAAGTCTCCTATTCCTATCATTGATGAATTGTTATATGAAATACATGGAGAATCTGTTTCACAAAATTGGATCTCCATTTAGGGTATCATCAGATTAGAATGACGGAAGAAGATATCCCAAAAACAACATTCTGAAGTCATGAAGGCCATTATGAATTTTTGGTCATGCATTTTGGCCTTACAAATGCACCCTCCACATTTCAAGGGTTGATGAATTCCATTTTCAATCCCTTCCTTCGAAAATTTGTATTAGTATTTTTTGATGATATACTAATCTATAGAAAGTCTTGGGAGGATCATGTGTGACATGTTGACAAGGTGCTACAACTACTAAAGGAGCAACAACTATATGCCAAAGCATCCAATTGTTTCTTTGGAGTGAAGGAGGTAGAGTATTTGGGTCATATTGTATCTCATGAAGGTGTTAAGGTAGACCCTAACAAGATTAAGGCCATGATGGACTGGTCGATTCCCAAAACATTGAAGAATCTTAGAGGATTTTTGGGTTTGACAAGTTACTACCGCAAGTTTGTTCAGCACTATGGAAGAATAGCATCACCTTTAACAGCACTAATTAAGAAGGATGCATTTTCATGGACTCTAGAGGCAACTAAAGATTTTGAACAACTTAAAAAGGTGATGTGCAAAGCTCATGTCTTAACCACTCCAAACTTCATAAAAACTTTTATTGTGGAATGTGATGCATTGGGAAATGGAATTGGTGTTGTCCTAATGCAAGAAAGAAGTCCTCTAGATTTTGAAAGTCGACCACTCAAGGGAAAGGACTTACACAAACCCATTTATGAGTAGTAAATGATGGCAATACTACATGCATTGAAGAAATGGCATCATTACCTAATAGGTAGGCACTTCAAGGTCAAAACAGATCATGATAGTCTTAAATACTTCTTGGAACAAAGACTATCTTAAGAAGAACAACAAAAATGGGTAACCAAGATATTAGGTTACGATTTTGAAATCATCTATAAAAAGAGGAAGCAAATTGTTGTGGTAGATGCACTCTCAATAAAGGATGAAGATGTTGAGGCCTTTCTCTATGTTATCTTGATCATCCAACTCGATTGGATAATAGAAGCAAGGGATGAATAGAAGAATGATGAAAAAGTGTGGACTCTCATTCAAAGGTTGCAGTAGGATTCCAGTGCATCAGATGCATTTACATGGAAAAATGATTCACTATGGTACAAAGATCACTCTTATTTATGTAAGAAATCCCAACTCAAACAAAATGTATTATTGGAATTGCACACCTCTCCAGTAGGAGGGCACTCAGGATTTTTGAAAACCTACCATAGAGTCAAGAAGGATTTTTTTTGGGATGGCCTTAAAACTGATGTTCAAAGTTTTATGGCAGAATGTTTGGTTTTCAAACAAAATAAGGTGGAAACAATTAAGACCCCAAGTCTTTTACAACCATTATCCATACCAAGTCAGCATTGGGAGGAGGTTTCCATGGATTTCATCACAGGGTTACCGAAGTCTGAAGGAAAGAGTGTCATCATGGTGATTATTGATAGACTCAACAAGTACGCACACTTTTGTTCACTCTCTCATCCCTTCAAAGATAGTACAATTTCCATCGCATTCATGGAGACAGTTCAAAAGCTACATGGCAGCCCAAAGATTATTATAAGTGACAGAGATCCCATCTTAACTGGACATCTTTGGACATACATATTTTCTTGTTTGGGTACTCAATTGGCTCATAGCTCATCCTATCATCCTCACTATGATGGACAAACTGAGATAGTGAAAAAATTTCTGCAATGATACCTTCGTTGCTTTGTCTCTGATAAACAAACACAATGGTTCAAATGGTTATCGTTGGAAGAATGGTGGTATAACACTTCCTTTCATACTGCAACAAAACTGAAACCATTTATGGCACTCTATGGATACCACCCTCCTTCCATCACTTCTTCTCTAAAAGAAAAATATAAGGTTCAAGCAGTGGAATATCACATCGAGCATCAACAACAAGTTCTCCAAATCTTAAAGGACAACCTGACCATGGCACGAAATTGCATGAAACAACAAGCAAATCAACATCGTAGTGAAAGAAGTTTTGAAGTAGGGGATTGGGTGTTTTTAAGACTACAACCATACAAAAAGATGTCCCTCAGGCAAGCCAAAAACGATAATAAAATATCACCAAATTACTATGGCCCTTATAAGATGTTGCAAAAGATTGGTACTATGGCATACAAATTGGAGTTGCTTGCATCTTCATGAGTGCACCCAGTTTTCCATGTTTCATGCTTAAAGAAGGTTATAGGAAACAAGATCCTAGTTCAAACTATATTTCCAAAACTTGACGAGGAAGGAAAAATCATATTGGAGCCTGAAACCATCACTGACACAGGAGTTCGCCAGCTAAGGAATAGATCCATTTCAGAGTATCTCATTAAATGGAGGAAACTACCAGCTAAAGATTCCACTTGGGAAGATGCGTATTTTATACATCAGCATCTAGAGTTACTCAAGTGTTGCGGAAAACACTTGTCTCAAGGGGAGGGGAATGTTAAGCCCTAATATTGGCTCATTACCCCTTAATTGGGGCATATTACAATAGTAATGTTATTTTATTTATGTCGTCTCTATTCCATTAGTTGTAATTATACCTCCTATTCTCCTATATATATCAAGGAGACATTTTCATTTGGAATCATCTTGGAATTGCACATTTATGTGGGCATAAGGAGGTTTCCCCCTTGAAGAGGCTTATTATCTAAATTTCTCTCCTTTTCAAGGCGTTGAGTACTTATTCTGAGGTTTTTCTATGCTATATTGATATTTGGTTCTTAACAGGAAACAAGAGAAGAAATAGGTAATCTATTAGAAGATTTCAAAACAAAAATGATTAACTCTTTTGCTTCACAAATTGATACTCTGCAGATTAATAAAAAACAAGCAAAAGCAGAAAAGGCATTGTCCATTTTCTGTCCAAAATGTAGAGACAAACATCCGAAAAGGGAGTGCCCACTGAACAGTGTTAAGGTATGTCTTATTTGTGAATTGGATCATCCTATAGGCAAATGTCCCTCTTTACCAGGTGTAAAAGCATCAATGAAGGAGAATAATGAGGAAGTGGAGGATGCCTATCTAATTACACAAAGAAGACAATGGCAGCCAAGAGGCCAAGGTATGAACTCTCAATTCTCTTCTACAACACTTAATTATTAGAACAATCAACTACCCTATGGCCAGATGAATTCTATCCCTCCAAATCCAATTCTCCCTCCTTATCAGGATCCCAATGCATGGTTACCTATGCCCCAACAATAGATTCACCATGGGAAATGGAACCCATATTGGAGAGGCCCTCAACAACATCTTAGCTATCAAAACCATCAATCGAACCTCTATCAACAATACTTCCAACCCCAGTATCAGTAGCAACAGCTGCAGTTACCTCCCACTGCCCCACAAAATAATCCTCCCTTATGACCTCAAATGCTTGTGCAACCTAACCCAAACCCAAATAATAAGGTCGTTTAGAACATAGATATACACAATGTGCCAGCTCTGTCTATTACTCATATGCCTTGTATGAGATAAAATTAAGATCAAGGACAATAGTCAAGCCAATAATTGAAGATGCTCCATATTCAAAATCAGACAAGGAATTGGGGGAAAAACTATCCATTGATACAAAAGAAATTGACCAACCTATTATAGAATCAACATACCCCCATTCCTTGAAAGACTAGAAATTACCAAAACTGTGGAATTACCATTCTTCAATCTCTTAGGAGAATCTCAAAACTTGCATGTTAACATTCCGCTATTGCAAGCGATTAGAGATGTCCCTATTTATGCCAAGACTATGAGAGATATCTGTATCAGAATACCTGGAAGGAAACCTAGTACCCCCTCATAGTGCATGTAGTGGGGGACTTGTCTAAACTAATGTTAGGAAAAACCCCACCTATTAAATATGGTGACCCAGTAAACCCTACAGTCACTGTCAAAATTGGACAGACAGTTATTTCCCATGTGCTAGTTGAATTAGGGGTAGCAATTAATACTATGCCAATAGAAACTACACAATTGATGCAACTTAGAACGCAAGTCCGACCTACTCCTACTGTTTTATAATTATCTGATTGTTCCACCATCATACCAAAAGAAGTAATCGGTGATTTAGTCATTTCAGTTGATTCTTGGGAGTATCCTGCTGATTTTGTCATTTTGCAACCCAAAAATCGTCTGGGGGGGGCACCCTCTAATTCTATGAAGACCATGGTTAGCTACAATTGATTCTTTCATTGGTTGTAGATCTGGTTCCATGACTATCTCTGATGGTTATGACACAAACAAACTTACCCTGTATCCTCATGCTACACCCAGTATGGAACTCGAAAATTCTTTATGGATGGACATTGAGGAAGAAAGTGCGTTGCTTGTGTTAACAATAGGAAGAGCCCCAAGTTTCAAAGACAATATAGAGGATAAGTTAATCAACTACTTTATCTGTGACCCCTCTATTGTTACACAGAACACGCACCACCAATTGATTAGAGTCTTCAACCCAATTTCCTAGGAAGAGATGAGCCCATAAATGTTCTCTGAAACTGTTGTAAATCAAATCGATTTAGTTTTAACAGAAAATGTTGTAACAGAAAATTATGAAACAACAACAGTCGAATTATTTCCTAAAGTAATTTCTAAGAGCATCGTTGTAGAAATCGAACCTAGAAAAATCTTGGATATCAATCCTTATTTATCAATTGCTGAAACTCATCGATTGATGAAGTTACTAATTGAACATAAGGAAGAATTTACATGGGATTACATGGATATGAAAGGAATTTCCTCTAAACTATGAACCCACCATATATACATCAAGGAGGAATCCTGACCCATTTGCCAACCCCAAAGGAGGATGAACCCTAATCTTAAAGAAATACTTAAGGAAGAACTCTAGAAACTTCTCAATGCTGGATTCATCTATCCTATATCAGATAGTGAGTGAGTTTCACCATTGGTTATTGTACCTAAAAGGAATTTTAAGTGGAGAGTGTGTGTGGACTATAGATCCCTAAATAAGGCCACATAGAAGGATCATTTCCCTCTGCCATTTATTGATCAGGTTCTAGACAACCTAGCTGGGAAAACGTTTTTCTCTTTCCTAGATGGATTCAGTGGCTATAATCAGATAAAAATTACTTCCCATGACTAAGATAAAACCACCTTTACCATCCCTTGGGGTACATTTTCCTACAAGGTTCTCCCATTTGGCTTGTGTAATGCACCAACCACCGGAAAGAAACTTGTGATTGGTATTTTCTCTGATATGGTGAATGACTGTATGGAGATATTCATGGATGATTTTACACCTTATGGTATTGATTTTGATGAATCTTTGACTAATCTAGAAAAAGTGCTGAAAATATGTATACAATCTCATCTTTCTTTAAGCACAAAAAAATGTCATATGATGATGATCAAAGGTGTGGTGCTAGGACACTTCATTTCTTATGTAGGAATTCAGGTAGACCCAGCCAAAATCCAGGTTATTTTGGACATTCCAACTCCATCAACTCAAAATGAGGTAAGAAGTTTTTTAGGGCATGCTAGATATTACAAGAGATTCATTAAAAAAAATTCCAAACTTGCCTATCCCTTGTTTTTCCTATTAACAAAAGATGTTTACTTCCGTTGGACTGACAATTGTGAATTGTCTTTTGCAGATCTGAAACAGAAATTGGGCTTTGCCTTTTCACATTTCTTCAGATGCCTCAGACACTACAATTGGTGCAGTACTAGGGAAAACAGAGGAAAAAGAACCCTATGTTATCTACTATATCAACAATAACATGGCTTCTGGTGAGTTAAATTATACAGTTACTGAAAGAGAATTCTTGGGAGTAGTTTATGCAATCAATAAATTAAGGCATTATGTCACTGGTTATCCTACTTTTATTCATATTAATCATATGACAATTAAATATATGATGAATAAACCTATTACTAATTCTAGAGTAAGAAGATGGTTGTTACTACTTCAAGAATTTGACATCACTATAGTAGATAGAATAGGAAAAGAAAATGTGGTTGTTGATTTTCACTCAAGATTACATGTAAATGATGATAATTCACCTGTAGATGATTGCTTTCCAGATGAACAATTGTTTACAGTATCTACTCACTCACCTTGGTATGCAGAAATTGCTAATTATTTGGTTGAAGGAAAGGTACCTCCACATCTATCTCCTCGAGAAATAAGGAAGATTATTCAAAAGAGTGCTCGGTATAGTTGGATAGGGAGATACCTTTTCTACACAGGCCTAGATCAAGAAATTAGGAGATGTGTGAGGGATGATTAAGTTTATGAACTACTGAAAGCTTGCCATGATGGCCCTTGTGGGGGTCATTTCGCTGATAAAAGGACTGGGCATAAAATTTTAAGGATGGGTTATTTTTATCCCACCATATTTCAAGATGCCAAGAGGTATGTCCAATCCTGAAATAGTTTCCAATGAATGGGTCAGCCAAATCATAGGGATGAGATGCCTCTCCAGCCTTAAGTAGTGTTATATCCTTTTGAGAGATGGTCCATGGACTTTGTAGGGCCCATTAACCCACCCTCTAATCAGAAATTCTATATATCGGTCTTTACAGATTACATGACCAAGTGGGTGGAGGCAAAAGCACTCAGTAGGGCCTCAGAGGAAGTTGTCTTAGCATTATTGTTTGAATATATATTTGTTAGGTTTGGAGTTCTTAGAGAATTAATAACTGATGGGAGACCCCCTTTCACATCACATAAGTTTGAAGCCCTACTCAATTAATATCATGTTTTACATAGAACAACTTCTCCATACCATCCACAAGGTAATGGGCAAGTGGAAAGTACCAACAAATTCATAGAAGCTATTCTTATTAAGATAGTGAGGGAACATCGTAGGGATTGGTATGATAGATTACATGAAAATCTATGGGCTTATCGAACTACTTGGAGGAACACAACTGGTTTTTTTCCTTATGAGCTGGTATATGGAAAGAGCCCTATTTTTCCCATTGAATTCGAAATCAAAACCTTAATAGTTGCATCAACATTCAACCTCAACTTGACTATGGCACAGAAGGCCAGACTGCAACAGCTCAATGAGCTTTATGAAAAGCGTTTGGACGTTATTCATCAAACCATAGTGATTCAACAGTAGAGAACAAAATGGAATGAACAAGTTATCAAGAAGAAATTATTCCAAAAACGAGATTGGGCTATGTTGTATGATTCGTGCTTTAAAGAATTTCAGGGTAAGATGCGTACACAATAGCTTGGACCTTATGAGGTAGACATTGTTTTTCCTAATGGGACAGTCAAGTTGGTCACTATTGATGGATCCAATACTCAGTTACTTGCAAATGGTCATCGCTTGCACCTGTATCAGCGCCCACTTTCCAAGGAAAAATTCAAATCCAGATGTACAACTGATACAGATTACCACTTTTTGAATGGAACAAAACTTGCTCCTTCCCCTTTTAATCTTTAGATATTTACATTTTCAATAAAATCTTGTATATAAATAAGTTGTGTAAATTTGAAAGTTTTTTATTTTGCTTCACGCATTTCATTTTTCTATTTCTCTTTTTCTAATAAATTAATCCTAGAAATGTACCAGGCAGTTGCTTGTGTGCAGATAAACTGAAGAACAACAAGGTAGATTATAGTGGAAGAAGCCAAAGGATTAGTTTCTGGAAGTTGAAAAACTTCCTAAAAGCTAAGAGATTCTGTGTTCGGAGAGGTTACATGCTGCTACACCATATTTTGTTGCACCATTTTTTGACCACATGACCATATGTCGACCACATGACCAATTTCCATGCTATTACACTTGTTCTAGACTCTTTTTCCTTGCATGCTTTACACCTTTTTCCTGACTCTTTTTCCTTGCATGTTGTTACACCCAATGCCACAGTTCCGGCCAAATATTTGCTGATACATCTACTGCTATCGTTCCTTTTGTCTATTTTTTTAGCATTTCTACCACTTCTACATATGGAAACATTGTTGTTTTGTCAAGATTTCCGCCATTTTTCAAAAATTACTTTATGCTCTCTTTGTCCAACAAAATCTGCTTCATCATTGCTTAAACTCCACATCCACAGCTTTCTAACTGTTCAACCACAGAAATGAATCCACTTATGCTCCACTTGTCATATCATCATTTCTCACGTTCGTGAGCCATCTTTCATTATTACAGCCATTCCACATAGATCAAATGGTGGTTGGATAGTGAAGTTACTCCGACAGATTAGTTTGTGTGGTAAGTTATGAGGTACGATTACTAAACCTACGTGTCCAAGTGATGTAGATATGAAAGAAAGTTTCAATGCCCATTTGTCAGTCGTCCTAAATTCATTGCACCATGAACCAATCAAATTAGTTGGGGGGGCG
>ML787035.1:271785-328744 GCA_009831015.1 Picea engelmannii
TTGGTGGTTTTGTCACATCTTCTTTATCGATTTTCAAGTTCTATTTGTTTCCTAGACTCCATAGCCCAAACACAAGGAAACTGGTCTTGCTTGGATTCTCATGTTATATCTTAAAATAAAAAGAGATTACCATTCTTAAAAGACAAAGAGATACAAGTTTGGAACTCTTGAAACCCAAAAACAAACAACAATGTAAAATTTAAATCCAAACTTGAACAATTCAATCTCTTAAATTTCACGTTTACCAATGCCTTCAAATCGCTAGGAAGATATCCATGGAGCCACAAATATATGCATAAATTGTATGTCAAGGCCAATAGAATCAATAAAACCAAGGAGTATTGAACCAATATATACCAAGTCTAAGAGAAGCTGAAATTATCATTAAGTGTATACCAAAATTACATTCACATACATATACAAGACATAGAAATATCCCTGTGTATATTATCATATGAAAAATTACCCATAATGTCAATGCATTATATGCATCATTACATGTTCAGCTATATAATGTACATCTAACTGTCTTATAAAATTATTACACGTGATCAATTTCTTTTAGTCTTCTTTTGTGTTTTCCAGGTCTTATGTAATTCATCCATCTCCATGTCTTCATTTACTGGGTGCTCTTCAGCAGATGATGTTGTTTCAGTCCTTTCACACCAAGTATGTCTGGTCTCGTACCCATAGCGTGGATGTTGCGTGAGGGGCCATCACCTACAAAAACAAAAAATATTAAATTTATATGGCCAATTTGTAAATATCATTAAAGTAGTTCATTAATATTAAAAAAAAACTCAACAATGTAATTATTTACCTGGTTCTCTAGTCGACACCATTAGAATGGCTACCCTTTTCACCTGATCTTCAAGTCAAGGAGGATCAACTATGACATTCTCTTCCATTGAAACATCAAAATTTATAAGTACAGAATTACTAAGTATATGGTTAATATACAACTATTTTATCATTGTGGGCCTCAATCACAGGAACATCTTGGGGTTGTACCCCACTTGGATGGGGCTTCTAGGGAGCACCATGATCTTCTGGTACATTTCACTATCAATGCTTTATTGTCTAGTACTAATGGTTTCATTGATAATGTTTCTTCCCTGATTAAAACAAGGTAAGACATTAAATTATGAACGATATCAAACATTTACATATTTTATAAGTAATGAAAGGTTAATACAGATTGATTTTTATTTACCTTATCCCGCAAACAAGATCTTGGGGTCTGCCCCATTATTTTCCTACGATCAACCACGACTTTATAACCGTACTTATAACCAAGTTGGAGGTATTCCTTCATGGTTTCAGTTTCGAAATCGTCACCCTGCATTGCATATGAGTATGATTTTTTAATTTTTTTGGATGCAATTGCCTGAAAGTTGTAAGGCGATACAAATAATATTCTTAACATGTTTTGGTACTTACGATTCAGATTGTAACCTTGAGTAGCCGCCCTGGACTAACTTATGTTGGCCATGTTTGGAAATCCTTTCTTTGGTTTCCTTCGATGTGTCAGGAAACCTGTCATCAAAATTTTCAAGTATGTTATATATAACCACACTTTTATTTATATCTAAAGAAAATTAAAGATGGTATTGAAATCAAAATATTTTAATTTACCTTGGTGTACCAATTATTTTTTCTCCTGATTTTTTCAAAATATTTTCTTTTGCATCATCAAGGATCACCTTCCACTCCCTCTCTGGAATTGAGGGAGGATGCTCATACCTAGTATTTCCTGTGAAGCTTTGTCTATAAGCATCCAACGTATATTTTAAATATTCACCCGCTGCAGAGGTGACCTCTTTTTTATTGAATGTGTCTACTCCAAATAGGCCTTCAAGATATTACATAAGTTCCTTTTTTATGTTGGAATTATGGAAATACCACCTCATGCATAAAGTTTCCCAAAAATCAACAAGGCCTTTCTCTCTAGGTGCCTATAAAAATGGTTGTTTCCTACACACAAAAAGATATGATCATTAATTTAAAATTAATAATCTAGATGATTTGTGTATGAGATGGACAACATGAAATGATTAAAATATGAAAAAATACCTATGAGTCTTATTTTTTTTAATGGAAGTCCATTATCGTCGACCAAAAATGTGTAGAGAAGGCCCCCCATGCTTGTCACATGTCCAGCTCCAGGAAATGCAACTATGCCAACCACATCACAGCCTCATGTTTGCCACCATCTCTAGACTCTGACTGATGTGTGGATGTTTGGAGATGCATGTCACAGGTCCTATATAAATTAGGTGTGGTAGATGGAGAAGTAAATAGTACTCTAGCAGCTATATGACCACCTGCATTAGGACTCTATAGCATCTCTGCATCGCCACTGCTACCAACACTGGGATGAACATGCTCCAAAAACCTCTTTATAAAAAAAAAAAAATTGTGAGATAATGTAAAAGTTAAAGAACAAAGTTTCATAATTGAACATATGAGTACATTATAAAAAAACACTTTAAATTATGGTTATTACCTTATATGTGTTAAGTTTTGACATAAGGAGATTGATCTTTTCTAGGACATTGAGAGTTTGATCTGGACGATCTAATAAGATAGAAAGTTCCTTGTTCTCTTTAATGATATTTTTTTTATTAATACCATCGGATCAAGGGATGAATACAACCCCTCTTGATTGGCGGAATCATGATCAACATGGTCTGTTGACTACATATAATTTCAACAAAAACAATGTTATTTGAGTAAAATTATATAATCAAATAATAAAATTCACGTAAAATGAAAGTGGAAATTGATAATCATTTACATGTTCTTTGGCTAGCCCTTTTCCACGATCATCCTACCACATTATAATATAATTAGAACCCCCAAATATTTAAAAAATTGTTAATGATAACAAAAAAACTGATTGCCACCCAAATAAAATCAACATCACCGATCAAGCTCCCACATTATCATAAAATTGGGACTGTGAAATATTTAAAACAATGTTAAAGATAAAAAAAATATATAATGAAATCAGTAGAGGTTTCTTAAAGAGGTGTTTCATAAGTACCCGCACACTATTAGTCAATGTTTCTATTCAATTCAAATGGTAATCCACTAATAACTTTTCCCCGGGAGCTATCTTTTTTATTGCTCACAAGAATACGTGATTCTTTTCACATCCCTCATATAAGAAATTCGGTTTCTTGTTTGTTGTCCCAAGTCATGTGTTGTTTATAGACCCTATGATATTGCCAGAATATTTAGGCCTTCCATCAATATAGATAGTCGCTCCCTTATTTTTATCCTCATTTATTAGTTGTATATAATTTGTGGTGAGTGCATATCTCCACATACTTCGCATGTACCAGAAAATCTGCATCCAATCATTATAATTGTAACATGGTCTGACATATTCCATCAATTCAGTTACTGTATTGTATTTTATAGTTATTCCATCCATGGAAAATAGCCCCAAGCCATGGAGGGAGGATGGTGCAATGCAATATGTCCTATTGTTGACAATGAAGTCATCATATACATGAGGTAGTTCCTTAAGTACCCATTGTTTCACCAGATTCTTCTATTTGAGTGTCCCTCTATGTATCCTATGCTCTCATCATCATAAGATCATGATCCTCCTTTGACAAGAAAAATTTCCATGCGTCTACAAAATTTTCTTCTAACTTTTTCACCTCTGGTCCTTGTTTGCTTATTATATCTACTAGATGCAGTCACATTTCCCTCTATTTGTCCTAATATTTCCTCACTCGATGAAGAAATATATGAAAGTTACATGTTTGGTTGTACCTTCAGTTGTATGTGCATGTGTTGTTAGTGAATAGTCCATCCTCATCCTAGTTCCAATTTTTGAACTTTTTTTTCTATATTCAAAGTTCTAAATAAAATTTTTATATCTTTAGTTTTGGATGCACAATTAGACTAGGGTGCAATTACCAATATTAGTAGGGGCACTCATGCATGCAGTGGACTCCCAAATTAGTGAAGGGTATGAATTTCTAGGTGGGTGCACCTTAATTCAACTCACTTATCCATGCAAGCAATATGCATTATGGTTATATTTCACACTACGGAGTAGTGGACAACCACCTAATGTGATTTGATATCCCTCTTTAGTTTGGACATATTAAGGACATATTAATGTGATAACACTAAGGACATGATCAATTAATCATATGGATCTAAGAAAACAATAATAGTAAGGTTGTCGTTTGTTGGATTTGTGCAAATTAGAATTATTATAAGAAATGTCCATTAAAGATGTGGGTCAATGTTATGGAGTAAGAAATCCAACCATCAATTGGTCTGTTGAAAATATTGGGTTCTTTAGTTGGCAATAAGTCTAAGGGAAGCCAAGAGTAGAACTATACAAATATTAGTTTTGTTCAAGACAAGAGTATAACTATACAAATATTAGTTTTGTTCAATCCAAGAGTAGAACTATACAAATATTAGTTTTGTTCAATCCAAGCTGAAGAATAAGTTAGTTATGGTGATGGTTAACAATAGTGCAACCCACATTTTTATGTAGGAAGTAGTGGTTGTTAAACTCAATGTGTAGTTGAAATTGGTGCAGTATTTTTTCAAGGCAGTAAACTCTAACACATGTAGGGTGGTTGGCTTGGCTAAAGGGGTCAACTTATAGCTTGGACACTAGAGTGGAACTACTATTTTCAAAGTGGTACCCATGGATGACTTCAAAGTTGTTTTTGTGCAAGATTTTATGAGGATGTGATAGGTGGCACCAATCTCTCACCTTAACAATTTGTTAAGCTTTGATGACACAAAACATCACATAATTTCGATGTTGAAGGGGAAATCGAGTGCAATCACTAGGAGGATACCATGACTATGATTACAACAACCAATCATGTAGTAGTGCAACCTTACAAAGAGGAAGTTGGAGGTTTTAAGACATCAAAGAATATCTCGAGTGTAGGCTTTTGGTAAACTTTGGTGGATGAAGGCCCACACAAAAATTTTTTTACTAGGTTTGAATCCATAGTAAATAACACTACGTCTACAATATCCAAATTAGTGGATGTCTATTTAGAGAACCAGTATGGTCTAAAATTTCATTGGATGGTTCATTTGACTTAAGTAGTTCTAGAAAAAATGATGTAGAATTTAAGGAAGGAATGAATTCCAATGTTAGTGTTTCCAATGGCATTGGTGGCCAAATTCCATCCTTTTATCACTAAACAAAATCATAGGATGACTCACTACTATCTTGGAAGGTAGTGGGCCAAAGCACCCCACAAGGAAGTAAGTGCCTAGTTTGGTGTAAGTTGGTAGAACATAGCATATTTTAAATGCAAGATTGGGAACTTGAGTCTATTAAAGAGATAATCACATACAAAGAAGCGCATTAGAAAATCCGAGTAGGAGTGTTTGATTTTACATCACGTGATGATGTACTTTCATGGTTTTCAATGTAGAATTGGACTAGCTACCTAGATTTTTTGAAGGCATGAAGACAAATGTGTCCTAAGGCATGGGAAATCAGAGTTGAAGGTAAGTACAAGTGTTTGTGGCAATGTGAAGAAATTGAAGTGAGTTTAGTTGAAAATGGACGGTGATTCTATGTAGTATAGAAGTTAGTTTACAGAGACATGTAGAATTTATGAGGATGTTGTTGGGGCAACATTGAACATAAGTGGGGGAGGATGTAAGGATTTTTGTTTTCCCATAAAGAACAAATGCACTTTCCACATGTACTATCTTGAATTTTAAGGAAAATTGAATTAGTTGGTTGTGACTTAGGAACTTGAAAAGGTTTAGCCACACACATTACAAGTTGCATTGCAATATGGATGAGGTGCTCACTAGAGTGAAACAAGTTGTGCATATGGTGCATAGCGATTTGTCTTAAGTTGCGGTGAAAAAAAGTGTCATTGTCTTGGTGGAGAAAAGGGATGATAAATCTTAATGGAGAATACATCCTAGTCATAGATGTAAGAGTGTGAATTTATAGGTTGGATAGGTATGCGACATGATAAGGTTGTAGGTGTTGTATAGGATAAGTCAACTGGGAGGGGGGGGGTGAATCAATTGTATAAAATTTCTTTCATTTTATAAGAAGATTACTTATTAATCAATAAATCATTCCTTTAGCATTTAACTTGCACTGATACATTTAACCAATAAATATATAATCACATAAATGAAACGGTGACTCAGTGATTTTTCACGAGGAAACCCAAAAGTGAAAAACCTCTTCTTCTTATGAATGAAAGGCAAGCTCCAACTCCTCTTTACATTCTTATTTTATCTGAGCTACAACCCAGATGAGGTTGGTACCTTTGTTTCTTTAGCACCTACTGAATGGAAGCTACAACTCCCAAATGTACAAGAACCAACTTGTACAGGAGACTTTTACAGTCTCCCCTTGCTCCTCCCTACCACCCTGGAATCCTTCTCTATCACTAAGAACCTGCAAACCAACTCTTTATCTTCTTTGGAAAAGGATTCATCATTCAAGTCCTCTCTATTTATATAATCATATCAAAATCCATTCTTCTCCCCTTGATCTCTGCTATATCTTCATCATTTCTTCTCACTGTCCCTGTATGATTTTATTTCAGTTTTATATTCATTTACAGAAATGAATTTTACCTTAGAGCTACGGTTGTACCATTAATTCCATATGCACCAACATTCATCTCACCAAATTTCACCTATTTCTACCCTGTACATTCAGAGCGTACACTCGAACCCTCAGGATTCGAAGATTCAGTTACAATAACTGAATAACTATCTTACAGTGATTATTATTGGACAAGGCATCTAGAAGAACAATAACAACATGATCAATTTAGGTATTTAATCTACACCGTTCGATATAGAATATGGGTCTCTTGCTTACTCCATATGCCCATTGGCTGTGACCATGAGCCTTTACCAAAAGGCACTTTCATGATTCACATATCGATAATCCTGAGGTGAAGACATCTCATCTCTTCATGTTGCGATCTCCGAAAAGGATCTTTAACTTGGTGCTAGCTCCTCCTTCTCACATGACCAATGGTGGTGACTACAGCCTATACAAAAAGGTATTTCGACATTTCTCATTTCGACGTTTTGACATTTCACATTTCGGCATTTCGGTTTTTAGCATTTTGACATTTCGACATTTTCTCATTTCGGCATTTCGATGTTTCACATTTGGGCATTTCGATTTTAGCGTTTCAGCATTTTGGTGTTTTTTCATTTTGACATTTTGATGTTTCACTTTTTGGCATTTCGGATTTTAGCGTTTCGGCATTTCAGCGTTTTCGCATTTCAACATTTCGACATTTCTGTTTTGAAGTGTTTCAACAGTCCAAGTCACGATCCCAGAAAAGATCTGACATGTGTCCCTTTCGATATTTTGGCATTCGAGACTTCCTGATGTTGGATTTTTTTCTTACCATCCAAAAATCCTGAAATAGAAATTCTCGGAGTGGCATATCATAGTGGCGTTACTTAGAATGACGTGTCATGTGTTGATCAATCTATGATCTCCAAAATTCAAGCTAAGGGTGTTGACTCCTCTTCCAAGTCTCATTTCACATGTGACCTCAATTTATAACCAAAGGCTCATTGCTTGGGTTCTTCATAGTTTCCCGCTTTGGTATGTCAAGAGGCATGTTGATCTCCAAATTAGGAACCACCGTGCATGTGAAAACTGTGCAAACTACCCTACTGTGCAAACTGTGCAAACTGCAAGCCCTACCAACAAACTCCCCCTTTGGCATTGATGGAAAACTTTAAATCTCTTCTCCCCCTTTTGACATCTATGGAAAATGAATCAACCATACTCCCCCTGAGCAAAGAAAATCACTTGCAAAGATGTATCATTTCAGCAGCAACTCCCCCTATCAATAATAGTCAATAAACCTGTGCGGTATGATTTTATAATGAACCCCATGCAATCTTTGAGAATGAAAAGAAGTTGCAGAGGGTAAACCCCCAACTGATCCCTGAGACTTTCAAATTTCATTTTAGATAAAGGCTTAGTAAATACATTTTCTATCTGATCCTTTGTGCCAACATATTCCACTTTAATAACTTTATACATAACCTACTCTCTTAGAAAATGAAATTTAATGGGAATGTGCTTTGTTTTGGAATGCATAACAGGATTTTTAGAAATACTGATTGCACTGGTATTATCACAGAATATAGGTATAGGTTCATTTTAATGAATATGTATATCTTCCAGCATCTGTTTCATCCATAGAACCTGAGTGCAACAAGTTGCAGCTGCAATGTATTCTGCTTCAGTAGTAGATAGAGGCACTGTTGATTGTTTTTTACTTGACCAACTTACAAGACATCCTTCAAGAAAAAATGTTGCTCCACTAGTACTCTTCCTGTCATCAACACAACCTGCCCAATCAGCATCAGTGAAAGCATATAAATCAAGCTAATTACCTGTAGGATACCATAAACCATACTCTGTTGTCCCCTTAAGATATCTGAAAATTCTTTTGACTACAGGTAGATGAGAAGTTTTTGGTAAAGCCTGAAACCTGCCAACTTGACAAGTTGCATGCATAATATCAAGTCTTGTAGATGTAGCATAAAGAAGACTACCAATCATAGATCTATATATTGTCTGATCAACATCTTTAGTATCATCAAACTTACTTAATTTACAACCAGTAACCATGGGAGTGACAAGTGGTTTAGAATATTCCATCTGAAATTTCTTAAGCATTTCATTGATATACTTGGTTTGAGAAATGGAAATACCTTTATCAAATTGAGTAATTTGCAAGCCTAAGAAAAAATTCATTTCTCCTAGCATAGACATCTCAAACTCTTTCTGCATACTTTCAGCAAAATTCTTACTGAGCCTATTATCATCACTAGCAAAAATGATATCATCTACATATATCTCAACAATGATCAGGCTATCATTTTTTTCTTTAACATATAGATTACTATCAGTGTTACCTTTCCTGAATCCTTGTTGCCTCAAGTAATTGTCAAGTCTGTAATACCAAACCCTTGGTGCTTTCTTTAGGCCATACAATTCCTTTTCAACCTATAAACATATTGTTATGCTTCTTGTGCCTGAAAACCATCTGGTTGTTCCATATATACTTCTTCCTCTAAATCACCATTCAAAAATGCAGACTTTACATCCATTTGGTAAACTTCAATGTGTTTAGAACTGGCATAAGCTAGAATCAGTCTAATGGATTTCATTCTTGCAACATGAGCAAAGGTTTCTCCAAAATCTATTCCTTCTACCTGTGCATACCCTTTACAAACCAATCTAGCCTTGTTTCTAGTTATTTTACCTGCTTCATCCATCTTATTTCTGAAAACCCATTTATCCCCTATGACATTCTTATTCAAAGGTCTAGGAACCAATTCCCATGTCTTATTCTTTTCTATTTGACTAAGTTCTTCATTCATTGCTTTCATCCAGTACTCATCTTTAATTTCCTCTTCAATATTTTTGGGTTCAATCAGAGAAAGTAAAGATACATGTTCATGAGTTGAGGTGGATTATTTCCTTCTGCTTCTTGTTCCAACACCCGCATTTATGTCACCAATTATCTGTTCTTCAGGATGATTTTTCTGTATTCTCTTGCTTGTAGTCTTTGATGGAGTCATTCTTTTGGATGGAGTTGTGCCCTGTGTCAAAGTAGGAATTAATTGTTCACTGTCAGCAGCCTTAGTTTCTTCTGTTTCACTTACCTCATCATTCATTTCATTTTATGCTTGTCATCTATCTCATATATTTGATGATTCTTTTGTTTAGATTTAGACTTCAAAAATGAGGACTCATCAAATTTCACATCTATGGCTTCAACTATTTTGCTCAATTTGAAGTTGTAACATTTATAAGCTTTCCTTGAACAGGAATACCCAACTAAAATACCTTCATCTATTCTAGATTCCAACTTACCCAAATTCTTGTCAACTCTTTTGATATAACATTTACTGCCAAAAATTCTGAAATATTTAACATTAGCTGGTCTACCTTTCCATAACTGATAGGTTGTCTTAAAATGATTGTTTCTCAGCAAGATTCTATTTAAAATGTGAACAACAGTATGAATAGATTGAGGCCATAGTATATTACTTAGTTTAGATTCATTGAGCATAGTTCTAGCCATCTCCATAACAGTCCAATTTTTTCTTTCAACCACTCCATTTTGTTGAGGTGTTTCAGTAACAAAAAAATGTCTTCTTATCCCATTTTAATCACAGTATCTATTGAATTATTTAGACACAAATTCCCCTCCATTATCTGATCTTAAACATTTAATTTTCATGTCACATTCATTTTCAGTTGACTCCTTCAAGGTTTGAAAACAACTAAAAGTTTCAGATTTCCTTTTCAATAAAACATCCATGTCATTCTAGTAAAGTCATCCACAAATAGTAGAAAATATCTTTCTCCTTTTAACCCTGTTGTTCTCATAGGTCCATAGACATCAACATGTACTATTTCCAATGGTTTAGTTGTTGAATGTTCTTTGGTTTTGAATTTAACTCTAGTTTGCTTACCATGTTGACATTGCTTGCAGACAGAACTTGAAAGATCCTTTATGACAAGTAAATCTCTTATTGCTTCCTTTTTATTCAAATGAATCAGATTTTCAAAGTTAATGTGTCCAAGTCTTTTGTGCCACAACCAAATTTCATATTCACTCCCAAGATAACATTTTTCTTTTTCTTCATCTAGTATGTAAATGTTGCTTGAAGTTCTTGTGGTTGTTCCAAATAGTTTATTTGATTTTATATCCTTGATTTGACATCCTTTTGAATCAAAATTCATAAAGATACCTTTATCAAAGGTTTGACTTACACTCAATAAGTTATGTTCCATTTCTTCAACCAATAAGACATTTTCAGCCATGATTTTCTTGTTGTTTAGACATAGAGTTCATTTTCCAACTATCCTAGTTGATTGATCATTTCCAAAGGTGATTGTACCTTCTTTTCCTTCATCTAGTTCAACAAAGAGCTGTTTTCTAACTATCATATTCTTTGAACATCCACTATCCACAACCCATTTTACTTTATGTTATGCTTGTAGAGCTATAGTGCATTTTTCAATGTTCAGATTTTCACTTTTCTTTTTCCAAAATTTGGTTTTCAGATCTGTGTAAGTGGGTTCATTAAATTTATGAAAACTCATAGGACAATTTCTTGACACATGCCCAAAGATGTTACACTTGTAACATTCAGTCTCATATCTTAAGGTGTCAAATCTGTTGTAAGAGTAGTTCATATTGTTTTGACTAGTTTTGCCATGTCCTCTTCTATATTCAAAATTAGACCTTTCATGATTGTTATGTGCATTTATCTTTCTTGAAAAAATATTACAAAATGTAGCCTTATGTCCATACTTATAACAAAAGAAATAGTGTCCTTCAAACCTATTTTGATGTCTGCCATAACTTCTTCTATGCATTGTTGAACCCTGATTTTCTTCTTGCCTTTCTGATTTCATCTTCTTGCTAGTAATTTTCTCATGATTATCCTCTGTGCCTGGTTTCTCAACACTTGAACTAGAAAATCCATTAGTTACTGCAGATTTATAACCAATTCCAGCATTATCATATGTTGATCTTTGACTACTAATAATTTGATCTAACACTTGAGAACTCTGATTCATGTTATTTTCTTGTACTTTCTTTCTCAATGAGACTACTTCAATTTTTAAACCTTCATTTTCCTTATCCTTTTCTGCAAGAATTTTAGTTAGAGCTTCTTCAGTCACTCTAGCCTCTTCTATTTTAATTTTTAATTCAACCATCATGATTTCAGTGCTATCAATCAAACCATTTGATTTCTGTAATTCAAATTCTAGATTCTCAATTTCTCTTTTAAAATGTTTGCATTCCCTTCTCACTTTTCTTAATTCACTTAAAGCACTTACCAGTTCAACTTCTAGATCAACTTCATCTTCTTCTTCTTCATCAGACTGATCATCTTGTTTTTCCATAGCCATAAAAAGTTGTACATATGAGTTGTCATCACTCTCACCAGATTCTGAAATATCACTGTCATCTTTTATACACGAGCTTTTATTTTTGTAAATTTTTCTTTGAAAAAACTTCTTATGTCTATTCTTGAATTCCTTAGGTTTTCTACCACTGTCTTCTTCATTATCAGTATTGTTATTGTAAGGACACTTAGATGAAAAATTTCCTATTCTACCACAACCAAATCATTTCAGATGAAGCTTACCTTTATACTTGCCAATACCTCTTTTCAGATTTTTAACAAAATTTGCTTCTTCCACATCACTTTTTGACTCCTCATGACTATTGATTTCCACTTCAATCTTTTTCTTATCTTTCTTTTCTACCTTGAAAGTTGCTTCTTTCATGAAATAATTATCACCAGAGGTTCTCATCTCATATGTTGTTAGTATTCCATGTAATTCATCCATTTCTAAAGTATCAAGATCTGTTCTTTCTTCTAATGCATATATTTTTGAATCAAATCTTGCAGGAAGTGATCTAAGTACCTTTTGCACCATAATATTATTATTAACTATTTCTCCTAGACCTCTCATGGTATTAACAACTTCATTAATACGAAGAAAGTATGTAGCTATATCTTCATATTCTTCAATTTTCAGGCTTTCAAATTGACTTCTATATGATTGTAGCTTAGCACTCTTTACCTTAGTGTCTCCTTCATATACATTTTTCAATTTATCCCATATTTCTTTTGTTGATGCACAATGCATAACTTTAAAAAATTATGACCCTGTTAGACCTTCTAGTATTGCATACATAGCTTTGGAATTACTCTCATAGAGTCTCTTACCTATAGCATCTATTGGAATGGTTGCTGGGAATTTATATCCATTTAGTACAACCTACCAAATATCTACTCCTTGAGTTTGTAAAAACAACTTCATCCTGATACTCCAAAAAGCATAATTATGACCATCAAAAAAAATCAATCCATGTTTTGTAAATTCCGACTTCTTATCCATTATGAATGATAAAAAACTTCCAGTGGTTAAACTGATATCTTGAAGTAACCTGCTCTGATACCAATTGTTGTACAGGATACGTCAACTGAGAGGAGGTTGAATCAGTTGTATAAAATTTCTTTCATTTTATAAGAAGATTACTTATTAATCAATAAATCATGCCTTTAACATTTAGCTTGTAGTAATACATTTAACCAATAAATATACAATCACATAAATGAAACAGTGACACAGTGATTTTTCATGAGGAAACCCAAAAGGGAAAAACCTCTTCTTCTTATGAATGAAAGGTAAGCTCAAACTCCTCTTTACATTCTTATTTTATCTGAGCTACAACCCAGATGAGGCTGCTACCTCTGTTTCTTCAACACCAACTGAATGGAAGCTAAAACTCCTAGATGTACAAGCACAAACTTGTATAGGAGACTTTTACAGTCTCCTCTTCCTCCTCCCTACCACCCTGGAATCCTTCTCTATCCCTAAGAACCTACAAACCAACTCTTTATCTTGTCTGGCAAAGGATTCATCATTCAATTCCTCTCTGTCTATATAATCATATCAAAATCCATTCTTCGCCCCTTGATCTCTACTATATCTTCATCATTTCTTCTCACTGTCCCTGTATGATTTTATTTCGGTTTTATATTCATTTACAGAAATGAATTTTACCTTAGACCTATGGATGTACCATTAATTCCATATGCACCAACATTCATCTCACCAAATTTCACTTATTTCTACCCTATACATTCAGAGCATACACTCGAACCCTCAGGCTTCGAAGATTCAGTTACAATAATTGAATGACTATCTTATAGTGATTATTATTGGCCTAGGCATCTAGAAGAACAACAACCACATGATCAATTTAAGTATTTAATCTACACCATTTGATATAGAAGATGGGCCTCTTGCTTACTCCATATGCCCATTGGCTGTGACCACGGGCCTTTACCAAAAGGCGCTTTTGTGATTTCATATCGGCAATCCTGAGGTGAAGACATCTCTTCTCTTCATGTTGCGATCTTTGAAAAGGAGCTTTAACTTGGTGCTAGCTCCTCCTTCTCACATGACCAATGGAGGTGACTACAACCTATACAAAAAGGTATTTCGGTGTTTCACATTTCAACGTTTCGACATTTCACATTTAGGCATTTCATTTTTTAGCGTTTCAGCATTTCAATGTTTTTTCATTTCATCATTTTGATGTTTCACATTTCGTCATTTCGGCTTTTAGCATTTCGACATTTCGGTGTTTTCGCATTTCGGCATTTCGATGTTTCACATTTTCGCATTTCGACTTTTAGTGTTTTGGTATTTCAGCGTTTTCACATTTTGTCATTTCATCATTTCTATGATGAAGTGTTTCGACACTCCAAGTCATGATCCCCGAAATGATCTGATGTGTGTCTCTTTCGATATTTTAGCATTCGGGACTTCCTGATGTTGGAGTTTTTTCTTACCATGCAAAAATCCCAAAATAGAAATTCCCGGAGTGATGTATCATAGTGACATTACTTAGAATGACGTGTCATGTGTTGGTCAATCTCCAATCTCTGAAATTCAAGCTAAGGGTGTTGACTCCTCTTCCAAAGCTCATTTCACATGTGAACTCAATTTATAACCAAAGGCTCACCACCTGGGTTCTTCGCAGTTTTTCGTTTCAGTATGTCAAGAGGCATGTTGATATCCAAATTAGGAACCATCGTACCTGTGCAAACTAATCCACAGTGCCTGTGCAAACTGACCAACAAACTCCCCCTTTGGCATTTTAAATTTTGACATTAATGACAAAACGAATTCTTGCGCAAACTGTGCAAACTGCCCTACTATGCAAACTGTGCAAACTTCCCTGTGCAAACTGCAAACCCTACCAAGTAGCAAGTGAGTCACTAGAAATAATACCACAACAAGGAACACCTCAGTGGAAGTGTTTTGGGTTGCAACACATGACATGCATAACTTAGTTGAGAAGATAGGTGTGGGAGAGTCACCCACTAATGAGTGGTGTGGTAACAATTGAAGCATTGTGTTCAATGCTATAGTGCCTTATGGAAGCATTCAAGGTGAGACAGAGTTTGCAGTGATAACAATCCAAGGAGGGAGAACGCTAACAAGATCTTCAGGAGAACTACTTCAATTTGAGGCCTACAAGAAGAAAAAAATAGTTTTTGTAAAGTAAGACTGCAATCAGCATGTAGGTCTAAGTTTGCAAGCAGGACATATAGAAACACTTAATGACTACATGGATTTCCCCCCTACTTTTGATGGTGGGAATGTGGCTTACTATGTTACTAATTCCCAAAAGGTGGTGGGGGCACATAGCTCCTCCCTACAAGAAATTTCCTTCTTCTTGTCTAATCAATTAAGTTAAATAGGCTAATAAGGGCTTGGAAGTCTTAAATAGTTGTGTTAGTTGAATGACATCTAGTTCTTAGTCAACTTAGTAATGTATATTGGGGTTGTAAATATGATTTGAAAGGGTGCCTCTTTTATTATATCTTATCATAATGCAGTATCTAGTGGAGTGATTATAATGTGGAAAGACATTGGAAATGTCAACCAAATAAGGTTTATAGCAGACAATTCAAGAAATTAAGCTATTTACCACATCCCAACAAATGGTCAGTAACTCTGTATTGTCAGAATCCATGCACCTACTAATCCCATAGATAAACAAAGAGATGCATTATAGGGTACAAATTGATATTGGAGAAGTTTTGGCTCGATGAAATTTTAACAATACCTCCTATTCATGTGTTGCAAAAGGGGTTTTGAAGAATATTGAAAGAGGAATCTCCACCTACAATTTCAACTTCATATGTGCATTGGAGAGTAAGCTACACAAATTTTTATTTGAACCTATATTTCAATTATTTTTTGCTTAAGAATTAATGGCAACACCACATTTTTGTGAAGATAAAAATTGGATTAATCTTAGTGAAAGGTTGCATATTATAAGGGGAAAGTGGGAGGATGTATTTACAATACAACTATATTTGGGTGGTGAAGCGTTTATGTGGTGTATTTACAATAAAACTACATTGCTTGGTTAAGGTTTAGAGTAGGACATTAACATTCCTTGGCTAAGGTTTGGAAAGTTTTGATTGTAAGGGGCGAGTTGTTGTTGCTACACATTTACTTTGCTTGTTTAGAATATATCAAGGATATAAGTTCAAGGTAAAGTTTGAGGAACCATCAATATAGATGTACCAAGACTCATGGATATAAGGGATAATGGCATGGTTGATGGGGAGACCCAAGTTGCAATTAGGCCATGGATAGTGAGTGGAGAAACCACTTGAAATAAATAAGGAAAGATACATGTTCCATCAAAAGGGGGATATGTTGAAGAGGTTGGGAGAGGGTCAGATCAAGGGAAACAACTATTGATCTAAGAGGAGGGTATTCCCTATTTCTTGGAAGAGAGGTGAGTTTCAAGCTAAGAGGGAGGTTTAGTGAGTTGAATGTGAGGACCTCACAATATATCAAGGCCTTGCGACAACTCTAGATCAACACCTTCGAGGCAAACCGAATGGTTGTATATTCCCACCTTCGCCTCCCATACTTGGATGAGTACATGGTCATATACCATGGATTCAAGAGGGTGGAATGTTGAACATGTTCATGATTGGAGTGTAGTTTCCCTAAACATTAGTTTTGAGGCTGCATTTATTCTTTTCCAAGAGGTTGGGAGAATGTTGGGAGAAAGAAGAGGAACCTCACTTATTTTTCGAGAAAAGGGACACAACACTCCCTATTGTAGGGGAAGGCTAGTATAAGAAGTAGAATTTACCATATAGATGGGGGATAAAAGTATTCTTTGACCACTTCCATAATGGGATCATCCATTTTAAGCAGGACACGACTAAAATATCTTCAAGGGAATTATATATATTTCCATCAAGGACATGGACAATTCTAATGAGGACAATTTTGCATGGAGGCATTTCTCACAGACCTCTTCCTGAAAGATTGTGAATCTATGGTGCATGTAAAAATATGTGAGATGTGGGTTTATGATAATATTTTGAATTCTCCAATCACATTCTCCATTGACCTTGTGTAAACCATTTCATTTGGTGTTTGTTGCACTAATTTTAAAGAACAATGTTGGAGAATTATAAGATGTAAGTTAGGTATAAGATATTTGTTACCCCTTTATTCCATTTTATTTTAATGGTATCCATATTTTTTATTGATCAACTAAGGAATTAACCCATAACTGATGCCATTAGACACAAACTCAATCCTAAGGCCAACTAAGGAGAAAAAACAATAGACACTAATTAATCTAGGAGTCAAGCATGCAAACAAACCTTCTCAAAAAGAAGCACTAGTTGGTGATGGAATCCAACATTACACAATCAATGCGCGAAGGGGATGACATTCGGCAGGTGGGAAAGTTACATTGACAACCTGCTTAACAAACTAACGCCTTGGTCTGAGTTACCTCACCAAGCAATGGGAAAGCCTCCAAGGAGTATGAGTGAGTCTAGCCAATGTCGATCCTAGGTACAACACATGTTGTCATCTTGTGTAGGAAGTCTAAAATATTATGGCCTCTATGGTACCACCTACTATACCAAATTACAGGGGGGACAGTTGACAATCGACACCAATACCAACAAAGCAGGGTTGATTACTCTGAGGGCCCCAATGCAACCTCGTGATTGACCCTTGTGTTAGAAGGGATTACCAAAGTCAGTTATATAGAGACTAGATTTCACTCCCTAACTCAAGGATTTATGTTTGTTTAGAAGATTTGGAAATTTATTCTCACAATACTATTCCAAATATCTACACCTAAGCTAAGATGGGTTTGAAGAGCCCTAGAAAATTTGCTAGATAAATTTTAATTATCTCTTTATTTTAGGTTGTTGTTACTCAAAGGAGTGGTCATGAAACTGATGGCATTTTCACTCGACTCTTTAAACCATGCAAGAGGAAAATGAAATGCAAGAATTTCAACTTCGATGAAAACTAGCTATGGGAAGGAGAAAGAGCTCTTAAGAAAATAAATAATTTCTTGATAGATTACAATGTGTGCAGTAGTGCTAATGACAAAAAGTATGAGCTAATTATCTGAATAAATGGAAGCAAAATGAACCAAAATTTTAAAAATACCTTGCAAATTTCATAGTTCACTTAGTACACCTATACAACATTGAATCAAATGTCATCATTTATAACAAAGTAAACTTTTATGATTATAGAGACCACCATACACATATTGAATACTCGTAAGGATCACAGGGGCTTCACCTTGTTGACCAGTATCTTATCATGTTCATTCATAAAGGCTTTTTTTTTAATTATGAAAAATAGAGTCAATATATTTTAGGTATTGGGAACCTTGTTGAAGGTAACCCAACCTTGGAGATATACATAATATCACCTACATAACAAAAATTGTGATGTGAACATGTTCTATAATCTTATCAATGAGGCAAGCATACCTATGTTCATGATGATAATCATGTTAATTACAATATGAAACCATAACATCTGTAACATGATACATTTGAATTTGGGTCATAATACCTCTATGAAATAAATGTTACTTATGGTTGAAATATGTGATGAATGGGTGTTGCCTTGATGAGGGACCGAAACTATTATAATAAACAAATCCCACTAGAAAAGTGTGTTGAACATGGTGATAGCTAACCATTGATAATACTATGTTGATGGTTCAAAAATAATGAAAAATAGTCACATTGCATGTTCATTGGTATTCAAATAGATTTAGCTATGGTCATCATGATGTACAAATTATCCATAAGGTGACATTAGTGAGGGCATGTGTCAGTGATTCTAGAATGGCATTATTGAAGGCATGAGGTGAAAATGTTAGCATGAGGATGGAAAATGAACATAACGAAACAACATTAATTAAGCACCATCGAAGGTAGGAGGAGAGAATTGAGAGGAAGGAAATTTCATGGAAATGAAGGTGACCTTATAGCTATAGGCTATAGGACGAAACCACCAAATATAACCTCTTAGGGAAGATAATAAAGGAGTGGTGACTAGTCTCAACTAAGGAATGCCATATTGAATTCAGCCCTAATGAATACAATGAACTAAAGGGACATAATAAAAAATGAATGTATCAAGGAAATTGGTGGTCAATAAGAGAAAATATATGACAAGGAAGAGAGGACTAGAAATGATAGGATAATAAAGGTATGATAGGCTATGATTAGGGGACTAGAAAAATGGAAAGGGGGAATAAAACAAGGAGAGTAGGTGTTACAGTAAGAATATCAAGGCGATAATGGAGGATAAATAGATGGGTAAGACTACCCATAAACAACCATCAAATGGATAGGTAGTAGGATGGAGTTCCCCATGAATAAGGTTAAGAATTCCATCCTGAGGGATCTTGGATGAAAAAGAGAAAGAATGGGTAGATTCCATTGGTGAAGGAGGAGTGGAAAGAGGAAGGATATATTGTAAAGGAAGAGGTTCCAACATGGGAAAAATACAAGGAAGAATGTCACTTGGTCATTGAGGGATTATGTGAGGAGGAGGAGGAATCAATGTACTATTGGTAACTAAATGGATACCACCCATTGTAGTCAAAGTGTGCTACAAAAATCCCCCGGGGGGCAGCTCAATTGGCAAGTGCCGTGATATAGCGTGTTATGTATGATGAGGTTTCAAGTTCAAATCCCCCTGACTTACCCGTGCCTGCGGAAGGGGCATACGTATGGCACCTGGAGGTTATAGTGGTAGCGGTCGGAATCGACCCCGTGTCACGCGAGTACGAGACCGGCCCAGTTGCCGATTCCGCCAGAATAAAAAAAAAAAAAAGTGTGCTACAAAAGGGATCATTATATAATTTTTTAGAGGCCATGTTAATACTACCTATGAAATGGGATGAAGTCTTGATGGGATCAAGAGGCACATCCTCCCACTATTGGGTTGGGGAAATAATCCAAATGTATCTAATTTAGACTCATACTTGGGTTATGAAGGAAAAGTGTTAAGTTGAGAACATACATTTTGTTTCATAGAAGTGTCTTGTTGATATGAAATATATTGTATTAGGGAAGTGCCATGTGGAGAGGTAGAATCTTGGATTGGGATTATATATGGTGAACCTCATTGGTAAGAGAAACGATTAGTCTATTGAAGGATGTGATATTTTGTTGTAGTTTGATTATTGTTCTTATGATACTTACACCACTCTTTTGAACCAAGGATAGGGTAATCATTTAAGTCTTTTGATTAGTTGTATGTGTGTTTTCCTAATGAGGGGGAGACTCATGTTCCTAACAATGGTTAGGTGGATGTACATAGGGATGAATAAAAGGAAAGGATAGATGTTTATCTTTGGAAGATTGTTGAGGAGGGAATGTATTCCTAAGACATTATTTAAGTTTAATAAATTCTCTAAGGATTCTCTCTTCAAGTTATTACATTTAGGGCATGATTTTATTGCATGTCCTACATGGGGTGGTGGGTTGTATGTTATGGGTTTGTATGTTTTAACTTCCCTCTCTAGGGATCAGTAAGTCCTGCAACTTGTACCTACCATCCAGGAACATAATAGTGCAAGATCTCAACATTCATTTGTCCTATGCTATGCATAAAAATAATAAAATCCAATTCAAATCTGGCGATTGGGAGTTCTCTACAATCCATGTATACTTCTGGAAGGAATTACATATCGATTTTTCCACCATTTTTGGTGATCCCCTGAGCATATTTATCTTCTAATGGTTTTTAGGTCTCCTCATTTTCTTGCATTGTGGTGTAACGCCTCCTTGTCTCCTTGTTGGGATGGACTGTCACAATTCGTAGAGGTAAATGTTCAATGGTTCTCTCCAATATGGTATCCACTGCACCAGGAGTTATCTCCTCCCTCTCAAGATAGAGAGCCTCATCCAAACCCACAGAGAGACTCGTCCAAACCTCACAGAGAGCCTCGTCAACACCTCAGAAAGAGCCTCATCCAAACCCAAACCAATACTATGAGAAAACCGACAACCAGGACTCAGCTCATGAGAAAATACCTCACAGGGAGCATCATCCAAACCCAAACCAAGACTGTGAGAAAAACTACAACCAAAACTCAACTCATGAGAAAATACCTTACAAGGATCCTCGTTCAAACCCGAACCAAGAATATGGTCTCCACGTGGGGCTCGAATATGGTCTCCACACACTTAGAATAATTTGAGATTTGGGTTTTGGTCTCCACGCACACTCTCAAATTTGAATATGCTAGCAGGAGATCTCTATTCTTATAGTGTAGATTTAACCTATTTTGAGAATGAAGTTGTGCTTCATGCTTATTTTGTCTTCTTCCACCAAAAATATGCACACGTTGTTATTACAATGGTTTAAAAATTGACATTAAAACTATTAGAACACCCTTTATATGGAATATTTGGTCAAAGAATGGGATGTTGTCCTTATTAAAAGGCTTTCCACACCAATAGTGGATCTCTTTTCCCAATCCATGTTTTTAGGTCTAAAATCAGTGGCTTCTAATGCATTATAAACTTCTTCTAGGTCATGGTGTGGGCCAAAAATCTAACCTTTTAGGCCATAGAATATAGTTCTATGGACCAACTATTTAGTTTGAAGTAGATGGGTCTCAGGTATTCAACACATGGGCATCATTACATGGTCATAGGAATTATGGATGGGTCTTGGGTCATTAATCATAGTTAATGGGGGGAAACAAGAGCCTCTAGCCCTAAACCTTAATTAGAAAGCTAAAGAACCAAGGATGAGTCCTAAAAACACCACATATTAACGTTATAGGGTATCATTAATGTCCAAATGGGATATGGGATCCATGACTAGGTTAGTTATGAACCAATAATTAGTATTAAGGTCTAACCAATGTCAAGGGAGAGAAATAATGACCTTATGTCATAAATTAAGAGTCTCGAGTCAAGCACAAAAAAGCAAAACCATGAATATTCTCAAGTTATGTAATTGAAATCATCCTTGAACCATGACACAAGACCTTTGTATGGTATATTTGGCCTACTAGAGGTATATGAGTGCCATGATTAAACCACAACAAAGGTCCTAAAAAAGAACATGTCTTCGTTCCACACATGGCATAGTTATTGGGTACATGGTTAGGGTTTTGTAGCACTTGAGTGGGATATGAGGACCCTAAATGTCACTTCTTAGGCTCAATCATCATAAACAACACCTAGAAACCACAACACAATCCTTCTCTAGGGGGTCCTTAGTATCAAAGTTGGATAAGGACACCATTATGAGTTTTTTTGCAGTAAGGATGGGTAGAGAGGCATTAACCATGGTTGATGAAGGAAAACAAGTACCTAAGGATATTTTTGAATATTTTTAGGCTTGAGAGTCTTGAGTAAGTCCTAAAACCAACACATCACTCATTTTTAAGGCTTCCTTGAAGGCCTCCAAGAATGATATAGGTGCCATGAGTAGGTTTTGTTACTTATAAATGGCTCTTAACACCTAAAAATGGTTAAGGTGGGAGTAAAGTACTTAAGCCATAATTGAAACTTCTCAAGCTTATGTACCATGAACAACACATAGAAACCATGACATGAGCTCTGACTTCAATGTCTTTGGCCTAACATTTGGACATGAGGGTCATTTATATGTTTTTCATACTACATATGGGTCTCGGGGCCTTGACCATGGTTTGGGTAGGGAAACAAGCCTCAAGCCCTTAAACATGGTCAAGGGAGGGAAGCAATAAATCAAGCCCCAAACATATCATATCTAGCTCAAGAACCATGAACAAGTCATAAACTCACCACACAAGACCATGGATGGGTCACAAGACCTTAGCTATCATCAAAGAATGAAAATAAGTGTGTTGGAAGCAGGCCAAAGTGGAAAGAAAGGTGATTTTGGGAAAGAAGGCATGCACGAGGAAAGTGACAGCTAGAAGGAAGAGCAGCATGGACACATGCATGGAAGACCTAATGACATTAGGGTTAGGGTTTATGCAACACATTGTAATGGATGAATATCCAGAAACGTATAAATATAGATACCTAGGTGTCATAGAGGGAGAAACAGGCAAAGAGATGGATGTGAGGAAGCGGATGCATTGTAATTCTTTTATGTATGACCTAATTTTGAAAGCTATTAAGCTAGAGAGGACTGTGGAGGGTAGATCTTGAGGGTTAGATCATGATATGAGGAGCTTGGTGCGATGTAGTATGCCTCATAATATATCTCAACCCATATGAGATGAGTTGTAAAGCACTAAGAGACATATCTTTGTGGACGCATCCCAGTAGGCGTGAACCACAGTAAAACTTGTGTTATGTGATTGAATTCATGTGTTTATGTGACTAGCCACATGTCAATGTTGGGGGGATTTTGGAAGCAAGAAAAAGAGGAAGGAAATGTGATTTTGGGAAAGAAGGCATGCACGAGGGAAGCGACAACTAGAAGGAAGACCAACATGTGCATGCATGGAAGACATAATGATGTTAGGGTTAGGGTTTTTGCAACACATTGTAATGGATGAAGAGCCAGAAACATATAAATATAGATACTTAGGTCTCATAGAGGGAGAGAGAGGTGAAGATATGGATGTGAGGAAGCGGATGCAATGTAATCTTTTGTTGTATGACCTAATTTTGTAAGTTGTTGAGCTAGAGAGGACTGTGGAGGGTAGATCTTGAGGGTTAGATTGCAGGTTGAGGAGCCTGGTGCGATATAGTCTACCTCATAATAGATCTCAACCCATCTAAGATGAATTGTAAAGTGTGTGGCATTGTAGGTTCATAATGAATATAATAAAAGAGATAAGATGCATATCTTTGTGGATGTATCCCAGGGAGGGTGAACCATGGTAAAACCTGTGTTATGTGATTGAATGCATTTTTTTCTTTATTGTCTTCAGTAGGTGTTGATTTGATAAATTAATGAGTTGTTATATTTCCTATGTAATCATAAATCACAGTACATTGCGTTAATAAGTTACAATAGAGTTCTCAGCGGACAGTTCTCAGATCACCCACTCAATCCTATGTTGTAAGAACATGAGTATTGCAACCACCCATTAAGACTATCTCAAGTGATATGGCATAGTGCACCCTATGTGTTGCGTTTCCTTCTGGTTTAGCAGGAGGGCTGATAGTTTTAGAGGCTTTGTTGGAACCCCAAACAAACATGAAACCTAGGTCACTCGAGATGAAGATATAAAATCAGACAGGATATTAAATAACCAACAAATGGTTTCCTTATTATTTGTAGGAACATAAGAGGATTGATAAGGTTATATATGTTGAAGAACTGTTAAAAGATACGTAAGATCTACGGGAGGTGGATCAAGAGAATATTAAATAAAAAAAGAAAGCAATGAGCCACTAGAAGGGGATGTTGAGACCATGGAATCCCACAAAAGAAAAGATCGAAAGCTGGTTAAGAACAAAGGATTTGGAGTTTGCATAGAAATCTAATCGAAACCCCAGAGTAACACCCCGCAAATATCTTGAGAAATATGTGTTTATTGATCTACATGAAGTTTTTTTTTGTGATTTTCCACACTTATTGCAAGAGTGGATACTAAGGTTGAAGGATAACCATGAAATGAACTGGATCCGACAGTTAGAGTGGACCCTAGTACATATTGAGTAGTTACAGTAGGTGAACAAAAAATTCACCCACGCAATAGATTTTTGGCTTGACAGTATTATGGTAGGCTTTATAACAAAGTTTACAGTACATACAATGAATTCGTATAGCGCATCAAAGAAAGAGTTTCTATGTGTACCTAGAGGAAGGTACATTAGATCATTGTATACTTCTATTAAGATATTTTTATACAACAAAGGGGTAATGAATATGGAATCAGACAACTAAACTTCCCTACTTGAATGGGGGAAGGGGGGAAGAACTGACAAAAAAGAGGAGAAATGGAAGGAGGAAAGAATAATGGAAAGAAGGAGGAACCCTTGGACCCAATCATGATGGATTATGACCATATCAAGTGGATCATGGTGATAGTTGGAAAGACGCATAGCAGAGTACCCTACGAATATAAGGTGAATACCAAGAAGAGAGTTGTAGCCGTGAGGGAAGGATTTGCGAGTGACGAGGAAGAGATAGAGGATCTTTGGGCGATGGAGAAGATTGTGGAAATCATGCACACAACATATGATAGGAAGATGAGAATTACAAGAACAGGATGAGAAGGCATCAATCCTGTCCATATTAATGTTAGTGTGGAACCCATAAACCCATGTGCGACTAATACACCAAAGAGAACACCACCGTTTAGACAACAAAATTTAGGGAGAACAAAGATAGCAGGAAGTACATCTAGATAAGGAACAAAAACTGGAGGAGCCAATTTAGGAAGCACTAGTCAAGTATCTACACCGCATGGAGGTATTAGTTCAGCATTCAGAATGGTAGGACACGATCCCACCATCATATTACCAAAATTTAAAGAAGAAGTGTCGAAGGACCTGGAAAAACATGTGTTCATCTGTGAGAAGATTTGGGAAGAAAAATAAATCACATACGAAGATACTAAACTGGCACAACTAGTGATTACATTAAGGGACCGTGCACTGTATTGGTATATGAGTTTAGCTACAAAACATCCACCAGGGACACCCAGAACAATTGCAGACATCAAGAAATTGTTGATAAACGAGTTCCAGAAGCAAAGCTTAGAAAATTGGTACATGAACGAGATGATCGAAATTAGAAAAAAACTGGGAGAATCTATATGGGAAATTGACCAGATATTCAAGCGACTGAAGGGAAAATTGAAATATCTCATGATCGATATGTAGCATAGGAACTTGTTCGTCAATTCACTACTACCACACTTAAAATACCCATTGTGACAATAGAAGTTTCATATGCAGGCAAAGGCTTTGTAGGCAGCCTTTCAACTGGAAGAAAACCAGTATCAACAAACAGACCCATCCATTGAATAACTGAAGGAGGATTTGAAGAAATTAATGTTCCAGCTAAACAAGAATAAAAGTAAGGACAAACAAGAAGTCATTTAGTGTACTACCTGCAGGATGGAAGGGAACCACAAGAATGAATGTCCAACATTCGCACAGTATATGGCAGAAAGAATGCCAAATGAGTTACCAACAAGAGGAATATGGTGTGAAATCTACAAGAAAGTGGGCCACGATCCATATCACTACCTAATGATGCACAAATAACAGACAGTCCCAAAGATTTAATATTGCAACTTTTGCAAGTTAGTGGGCCATGATGACAAATATTGTAGAAATATGGATTTGATGTGAGAGAGGACATCAGATGGATATAGAGTGCAGGAAAAAATGATGATTGGGCAAGCCACACCACGATTTAACCAAGTTCCATCCCCATACAACATTGCACAACAACAGTATAATATTGCGCAACAACCATATAATATCGTGCAACCACGGTACAACACAACACAACCTCAATACAGTACTTCATAATACAATCAAGAGCCTCAGTATAACATGCCAAGAGGAGAATGAGCAAGATATAGAGGTGGAGGACAAGCAAGAGGAGGTTTTGGAAGAGATAGAGGACTAATGGTATGTCCCAATTGTCAACAACTAGGACATTATGCAAGGGAATGTCCACTTCCACTAGAAACTTGTATGTATTGTCGTGCATCGAACCATGATATGAAAGAATGTCTGACATTATTAGTAAATATTCAAGAAAAGAGGAACCAGAACAACCAGAATGTTCAGTGGATTTTAGCCGAAGTGAGGGACGAAGGATGGAACATCAACATAGTTAACTATAGAGGAGCTAAAACAGGAAACAACATAGTCCAACAAGATCCAATACAACACTAGTGGGTAAAGAAGAATGTCGAACCAAGGAAGCAGTTTGACACGTAGAATGGGAAGGAGATATTTAAGCAAGCTAGGCAAGAATTTCAGAAGAATGAAATTGCATTGATTTCAACTGCGAAGAAAAGAAAGGAAGCACCAGAGTACGAGATGCCTCCATTATTGGATCATACCAATGAAATGCGACCCATGGGACAAGTAAGTACAATCAAAGGATTTTTGCATTCATGTGTAAAAGTATTGAATGATCCATTATATGTCACAATATTTCAAGATATATTATAAATATGTAATATAGAGATGGAAGGAAAACTAGAAGAAAAAATAGTCAATCACCTACATACACGGAGAAGAACAAGTAGGGAGTTCAGAGTGAATGCCAACGTCAGAGAATTCAACATGAGAGATATCATACTATATTTAGGATATGAAGTTAATGTATTACCAAAGAAGACATGGCAATGTATGGGAGAGCCCACATTAGGATACTCACTTGTGCAATTGAAACTAGAAACCAACACAGAGTCCTACCAATCGTTAGACTAAAAGGAGTGACAATAGACCTGGATGGAGTGTGCACTAAAGAAGACTTCGAAGTGATCGAAATAGTGGATGACACAAAACCATATCCAGCATTGATTGGTTTGGATTAGGCATTTGAAAACCAAGACATAATCAATTTGAAGACACAAAAAATGGCATTTGATTTAGGTGAATACAGTTTCAACGTGCCATTATACCCATCAGAAGGGGAAAGGTCTGTATAACCCACTTTCTTAGACTTAGAGGAAATCATCTAGTTGTACAGAACAACCATGCGCAATGAGGATTACGTGAACCCAACTACATATTGGATACTCAGTTGGTGGAGCATTAATTCATGTGAAATAGACTCAGATACTGGTTTAGAGAACTGGCAACAAAGGCTACATGAATTTTCCTTGAGAATATGTGCACGAATAGATCATGCAATAAGATGGATAGGCACGAAGATAAGGGAACCACCTAGTTTGCACGGAGTAAATGACCTAGAAGTATTATTGGAATAGTACGAAGATCAATTTTTAGAGAATCAGAGACTCTTAGCACTTGATATAGCACTCAAGGCCACACCTGCAAGATGGTGGGGCACACACAAAGAGACAATCACAGATTGGTACCAATGTAAGAGGTTATTGCGCATAAGGTTTGGCGCAGAATAGAAAAACAACAACCAACAAAATTACGATGGACAAGGGGCACCAGCGGAACACTTGGAGAATTGCATAACCCTGTGGAAAATGACACCCCCAGAGGAATGGCACCATCATTTCATACACACTCTAGAGGGAATACCCGTGAACTAGTATACAGACTAGGAACTACGACCTGTACGGTATTGCAACAAAATTTTATAGTCACTTTTTCATTCAAGCATGAGAACCCCAACATAGATGCAACTTTTAATAATATAAGAGGGGTGATATTCATCAAGGAACCAAAATTCAAACTCATAATAGAAGAACAACAACAAAACAAATAAACAGTCAAAGAATTGTTGTCATGTTACAATGTCCAGGAGGAAACACCAGATGAAGATGATCTGTTTAATATTCAAATCAAGGAAGCAGAAGGAGAAAGAGAAGCGGAGGGTCCAACTATAGAATCAAAATTCATTGTTGCGCCAATCAAGGTGAAGAAATTCAACATTGGGATAGTTGTGAATCCCAAAATGGCCAACATTGGTGATTACTGGGATGAGCAAACAATAGAAAGCATAACCGAGTTACTACGTGAATACAACGACATGTTTCCCATAAAATTTATAGAAATGAAGGGTATAGCAGGGGATCTAGGAGAAATGAAGATACCACTTAGAGCTAAATTTATACCGATCAGATATCAACCATACATATTGAACCTGATATATATAATCGTAAAGTCAAATATAAGATCGACAGGATGCTCGAAGCTGGAATCATAGAACCAGTGGAAGAATCAGAATGCATAAGCCCAATGGTAGTTCAAGAGAAAAAACAAGGAGTGATAAGGATATGCATCGACTTGAGGAAATTGAACGATGCATGCCTACATGACCCATTCCCTACACCTTTCATGGATGAAGTGATGGAGAATGTAGGAGGACACAAAATTTACTCATTCACTGATGGATTCTCGGGATACCACTAGATCAATATAGCACAAGAAGATAGATACAAGACAATGTTTTCTACAGAATTAGGATCCTACCAGTACACAGTCATGTCATTCAAACTGAAGAATTCACTAGCAATATTTTCCAGAGTAGTCATCGTCGCATTTAAGGAATTCATCCACCAGTTTCTAGAGGTATACTTAGACGATTGGACAATCTATAGTTTGTTGAAATACCATGTAGAGGCCTTACGACCGATGTTATAAAGATGTAGGAAGTGTCAGATATAATTAAACATAGAGAAATGTATATTTGGAACATTGTTTGGGATACTATTGGGCCATATAGTATGCAAACAAGGGTTACTAGTAGATCCTGCAAAGATTGCAGTAATTGTTAACTTGCCATCACCAAAAACATTCTATCAACTAAGATAAACATTGGGACACACATGATACTGCATAAAGTTAATCAAATGGTATGCATAGATTACCACACCAATGGAGAAATTGTTAAGAAAAGATACAAAATTTCAGTGGAACAACGATTGTCAACATGGTCTGGATATGTTGAAAGAAAAGATGGTCACCATGCCAATACTAGTATTTCCACAATGGGAAAAGACATTCCATGTATATGTATATGCATAATCCTTAACACTTGGAGCTATCTTGGCATAATCAGGAGAGAGATATTTGGATCACCCTATAGAATTTGCGAGCAGAAATCTATTAGAATCAAAACAGAACTATAACACCACAAAGAGGGAAGGTCTAGATATGTTCTATGTACTGCAGAAGTTCAGACATTACTTATTGGGAAAACAATTTAAGATGTTCACAGATCACTCATCCCTTAAATACCTAGTCAACAAGCCAATGTTGGGGGGCAGAATCTGTGGATGGTTACTATTGTTTCAAGAATTTCATTTTGAAGTAATTGTCAAGCTAGGAAAATTGAATGTAGGACCTGGCCACCTATCAAGGGTCACATATGGAGAATAACCTACGAATTTAGAAGACAACATCTCAGATGCACAGTTATTTTTAGTCCATATCACTACTAAATACTTTGCAGATATCATTTAGTACTTGAGCATAGATACTACACCACAGGAATATAACACTATGCAGAAGAAAAACCTGGTAATCTAGGCTGCATACTATCAACTGATCGCATGACACTTATAAAAAATGGGTGCAGATAGCATCTTGCAAAGATATGTGCTAGAACACAAAATACCAAGAATTTTAGTAGAATCCCATGAGGGAACATCAGGAGGACATTACATAGGTAAAGCTACCATGCAAAAGGTATTGTGTGTAGGACTATGGTGGTCGACCATTCACAAAGACTCGAAGAAGTACTTCTAGTGATGCAATGTTTGTCAAAGGGTTGGTAAACCCAATAGAAGGAATGAGATGCCATTACGATCATAGGTAACATTATAGGCATTCGATAAATGGGAAATAGAATTTGTGGGACCAATTAAATCACCAACAAAAAGAATAGGAGCAAGGTACATTATCAGCGCGACAGAATACCTGACAAGATGGGAGGAAGCCACACTAGTGAAGGACTGTAGTATAGAAACAACAACACACTTTCTATTTGAACAAGTAATCATGTGCCCAAGAGTTTTGATGAGCGACCAAGGCATGCACTTCATTAACAACACTATCAACATTATGACTGGAGATTTTGAAGTCCATCATCAAAATAACACACCATATCACCGACAGGAAAATGGCACAGTAGAAGCATTTAACAAAATACTTGAGAATTCATTGACAAAGTTCTGTAATGTCAATGGAGATGATTGGGACCTCAAAATAACAACATTATTGTGGGCCTACAGGAACACCTGCAAGAATTTGACAGGGCACATGCCATTTAAAATGGTATATGGCCAAGAAGCAGTGGTGCCATTAGAATTTCTAGTACCTAGTTTACGCATAGCAACAATTACACACATCATGGAATGAGATGTCGTAAAAGAGAGAATAAATTAGTTGATGACCATGGAGGAATATTGGATCCTAGCAGGGTTCCACCAACAAGTTAAGAAAGAAAGGGACAAAGCTTGGCATGATAGACACATCAAGAAGAAAACTTTCAAGGAAGGAGATTTAGTGTTGATGTATGACAACAAATCAATTCAGCACCCAGGAAAACTCATAATGCACTGGTTAGGACCGTACAAAGTAAAAATTGTCACAGATGGGGGAGATGTACAGTTGAAAGACTTAGCAAGCGCATAACTCATAGGGACAATCAATGGGAGCTGACTGAATCTATACAAGGACATTCGGCCACCCACAACTTGAAAAGTCACCGTGTAGAAGAAAAGAAAAAAATAACACATAGGATATTAAATGGTACCAACAGAGGTATGGTGCACTGAAAGGATAAGGAGTATGCACGATAGGAATAAAAACCCAGCGAGGACAAGACCAAAGGCTAGTTCAAAATGGAAACAAGCAGGAAAAGTAACGACGATAAAAGCAATATGAAACGATGAAGGCATGCAGAATTGAATGTCGAAAGGGACCGACAGGACACCGCATTAATCGTGCCAACTGGAGATGGAGAAGGAGAGTAATGGAAAGTATGAAGGAACTAGAGGTTCATTGAATCCATAATAAATGTAATGTCTTCTAAAATTTTCATACCATACCCATACAAATCATGGACACGATAGAAAACAACTTATTACGAGACTGGAAAAGACAGAGCGCGATAGATTTTATGGAGCACAAAGTGAAGTTCACAGAGGTTAAAAAAATCATTGAACTCAATGAACAATAGAAATTCACCACCATGGAACCACCAAAGCAATTAGAACCATGCCAGATAGCCAGACACTCCATATTTAGAACTAGGGCATAGGTACAATCGTAGGAAAGTGAAAAGCATCCACCAAAGGTCGTCAATGTCGACGAAATCCCATCACCAGATACAACATTGATGAACCCCACACCCGTGGTAGAAGAAACCCAACAACCAACACCTGAGTTCATGAACATGGATATTCTAACAGAGGAAAAAGAGAAACATAACTAGGGTACAAGATACCTAGTGCAACCAGAGAACCCTGAAGCTATGAGAGTCAATGGGACATCTACAAATCGGGAAACAATAGCCGATCCAGATGCATCTAAAACAATCATTTCAAACCACCCACAGGAAGGAGTAGTGGAAGATTCCACGGCCTCACCAAAATAGTATGTCAAAGAATGACCGATGGAAGTTGTAACCTCGATTCAGCCACTATCGAAAAAGGACAAGTAGAAGGTCCCTAGTTCACTGCACAAGCAACCCGGTGCAGCCATTGTTTTTCACGTATACCAGAAGGGGTACGAGTGAAATTAGAATTTCTAGGTTATGTCCAGAAGTTAAAATACTCTAACCATGATGTAACAGACACAAAAAAGTTCCCAGAGTTCGCAATGAAATTCTACCTACAAACTGTGGGTCTGGATGAATTTGGGGAACCATTTAATCAACCACTCGAGTGGGAAATAGAACTAGAAAAAATGGGGATTTTAGGTCTGCTAGAGACACCACACTTTGGAAAAGGAAAGTACACAAAAAGTTGCGTCAAAAAATTGATGGAAGTCACACATGGTGGGGATATATGTTACACATTATTTTTTTCATCCCTATGATCGTGAATGATGTAAACCTATCTTTTTCTTTTAGAGGGGTCAGTGGCCTGAGTTCCTGAAGAAAGAAGGGAGAAGAACTTTTCCTGAGAAAAGAAGTTGCATTTTCCATTATGAAAACCCTATTAAAGATGATTTTTGCATGCTACACTATGGATAGGGTGTGAGAATGCATGATTCTCGTAGGCTGCACCATAGCTGGGTTGCGAGAGGTTCGAAGGTTGCTCTATAAGTAGGGTGCGAGAATGCTCATACGTGGGAAAAGTGAGCATATTCTCGATGCTTCTAGAAGTAGAAACTTCCATGGTGAGGTGGCATCTGAATGGTTTGGATCTTACTCGCTTTCATGATTTAGTGGGATCATCCTAGCCTCCTCATCTTATCCTATTAAACTTATAAAAGGAGAGGAGCTCTCATGGAGAAAGTTAGCTTTTGAGATATTTGGATTGGCTTGGATGAGATTAACTTTTGAGCTTTAGCTTGGCTAGATGAGCCACTTTTTCAAGATAGATTGTGAATATTATCAAATCTATGCCCTCAGAATTCTTGGAGTGGAAGTGTGTGGGGAACAAAGGATAGTTGGAAGGGACATTACAACATCAAGTCCATGGTTGTAATCTCTCTTTCACATTTAATATGATACAGTAATATGATTCTTTCCTATAAAGCTTGTTGTGTTTTATTGTATGATTCCTTGATCACATACATAGGTTTATATTAAGTTGATGATATTACTATCACTTTGGTTGGTTGTGTTCTTTTGCAGGATCATCATTGTATGAGTGTTGGAATGGAGCTAGGATGGAGATGGCAAGAGGAAGCGGCGTTTAAATGGTATGTCACCCATCCATCTTTAGTTAGTAAATTCAATATTTAAAACGTAAGGAAAGAATCATGTTTTGGTGTGTTTTGTTCTAGATCCAGGTGGATCTATGGAGATCAGTTAGTGTCCACACCTACCGATTTATCCGATAAAAAAATTGGTGACTCCAGTGGGGAATGGATTTTTTCCTAGTTATTCTAGTTTCCCTTGCTTTGATTGCTTGATTTATGGTCTCTAAGTTTGTGGAAGCTCCATCCAAACTCTCTGGATCTGAAATTTCACTCAAAACTTTTGTCCTTTTTCCAAATTTTTCTTGATTACAAACCTTCTCGCACTATACCTCTCTATGGCCTGCGAGAATCATTGATGTTCACACCCTACTGTTCAGTTCAGTACGACCTTCCCGCACCCTGCCTGTATCTAGACTGCAACAATCCTTAATTCTTGCACTATACCCCACTACTAGGCTACGAACTCATTTGTAAAATTTTTGGATTAGGTCTTCCTGTCTTTTTGATGCCCAGTTTTACTTTGATCAGCTGGATTGAACTTTTGGAGCGTATATTGATCTGTTTACAGTCTGCTTGACATTCTTTGAGTTTCTTTTATCCATATTTTCTTTGTTTGGTTTTGAAGGATTAGTCTCTCGCTGTGAGTGTCTTTCAATTACAAAGCGTGTGTTTTCTATAGAATTGTTTAGGGAAAGATCAGATTTCTTCTGAATAGTTCGCTTTAAAAGAAAACTTTTAGTTTGGGTTTCTTTGTTTTAACAAATTTCATTATTGCTTTTAGTGAAGTTTTTGAAACAAAAAGATTTATTTCTTGCTTTATATTAGATTGGGGGCATCCTTGCATTTGAAGTAGTGGAATTGCATGATTCTTGGAATTTTTTGCTCATTTCTTGAGAATATTGATATTGATGAGTTTTAAGTTTAAGATTTTGGGACATTGTGCATCTGAGAATGATAAATGTTTTCTCCTTATTGTAACATATCTTTCATCGAAATGAACAGATTGCATATTCATATCTTTGCATAACTTTCAAGTCGGTCAAAACACCATATTGTTCACGCCATTTTCCTATTGAGTAACAACAACCGTAAAATAAAGCGCTTATAAAAAATTGATTAGACAATTTTTATACTTTCTGGTAGAAAACCTACATTATATTAGTTGTAGGGTTTTGGAATAGGTGTGAAAGATAACTTTCCAAAGTTGCAAACAAACATAGAATATTGAGTTAGGGAGCTGTTAAATCCACTTATTACATTTTTTCCTAGGAAGCCCTTCTAACACAAGGGCCAATCTCGAGGTCACATTGAGACTGGCAGAGTTACTCACCCTGCTTTGTTGGTCTTGGTGTAGAAGTTGTGTGTATTATGGAGGTCGCTTGAGAGGTATACCCACAATGATGAGTGGAATCCTTTTGAGTTGATTTCAGGCTATATACCATGCCCTTGCGCGTGGATCAAACTGTCGATTGTTTCCCCAGGCATAGTTGTAGTGATTGGTAACCTTAGTGGCCTATCTCTTTATTGTATTTACACAAGGTGAATGTGGAGGGACAAGTCTTCACCGTACCTGGAATCGACTTTGGCCAAACTCACTCAGGCTCCTTGGAGGGTATACCCACTATTATGTCTGGGAGCTTGCACCAGGGTGTAAGTCCATTAAGTAGTTCATCAATGTAAATTTTCCACCCGCTCTATCTCAACCCCTTCTTAATTTGTTTCTGCGACGTTGGACTTCATCACCAACTAGTGATATCATTGCAAGAAGGTTTTGTTTGCTTGCTTGCTTACTAGATTTTTAGCGTGTGATGTTTGTTTTCCCTAGCAGACTCTAGGTTGGATCTTTGTTTTAATGGCGTCAGTTCCCAAAGTGACCAATGAAGGAACCCCTGCTCTAGGGGAACCTTTTGTTTTTCCTTCTTATGGAAACATTGGACCTCCTCACATCGCTACTTTGAGCCTTCCGGGTCTCACAATTGGATTACCAGTATGGTTGTTTTCTACTCAGGTAATCCTGAATGCAGTAAGTGCTTCGGTCGTAAGCACTTCCCCCGAACAACATCAACCTCATGTTGATCCTTCACCATCTTCACCAATCGGTAGTCAAAAGAACCTGATTTTAGTAGAGGTATTCAAGTGGTTGAACCTACCAACGAAACCTCACCTGCAACCCTAAACCATTGACTGTCTTTGTCAAGCAAGAGATCTTTGTGTCAGCCAACAATGTTGTCTTCCCTACGACATCAAGCCTTTAAAAGATGAGGTATTGTGTGATATTTCTCCCCTTGAATTTTTTGATGTTCTTTTAGGACAACCATATTTGTGGAAGTGTCATGTTGTGTACGAGTATAGACCCCGCAATGTTATTATTACTTTGGGTAGACAATTGTATATGATCCCAGAGGTGGCACCACCTACTGTTATTTCTTTAATCTCTATTAAGCAATGTAATAAGGTCAATTCATAGACTGGGAATTTTGTCTTCTTTTTGATCCATGCTCATAGTAATCAGAAGTTCTTTGCCACATCTATGGCCTCTACACAATGCCTCTCTTTGTAGCAGAAGAAAGTGGATGGGATTGTGGAAGATTACAAAGACATATTTTCCTCACCTATAGGGGTACCGACACACTACCAAGTCAATCATCCAATTGATCTGACCCCCAACACACCTCTACCTAATGGACCGGTCTATTGGCGCTCGCTGATGGAGAATGATGAAATCAGGTGTCAAATACAAGAGTTTCTTCAAAAGGGGCACATCAGACCCAACTTCTCCCCTTGAAGAAGCCTGATTGTACTAGTGCAGAAGAAGGATGACACTTGGTGACTCTGCATTGATTACAGATGCTTAAAAAAAATCACAGTCAGGAACCACCACCCCTTTCCCAAGATTGATGACCTTCTTGACCAACTCAGGGGGGCCAATTTATTCAACAAGATTGAATTGAATTCTGGCTACCACCAGGTTCCCATCGAACCAATTGATGTCTGGAAGACAACCTTCAAGTCTAAAGAAGGTCTCTATGAATGGCTAGTCATGCCCTTTGGCTTAAAAAATGCACCAGCCACTTTAATGAGGTTGATGGAATATGTATTGAGACTCTTCACCAACTCCTTTATGGTATTATATTTTGATGACATCCTCATCTTCAGCAAAACATGGGAGGAGCATATGCGACATATTCAATAGGTTTTGAGCACTCTGCGATAGCACAAGCTTTATGCCAACTTGGAAAAATAATCTTTTGGCATGAACAAGGTCTAATACCTAGGCTACATTATTGATGAGAATGGGGTACATGTTGATCCAGCTAATATCCAAGTCATCCATGACTGGCCATACCCGACCACACTGACCAAGCTTCGGAGCTTCTTGGGACTAGGCAATTTCTACTGATGGTTTATGTTGGGAATCTCCCATATTGCATGGGCCCTCAGCCAAGTGACTAAGGGAGGTGGTAGGGACAATTTCATCTAGGGGAAGGAGTAGAAACAAGCATTCAATGATCTGAAACATCATGTGTTCTTATCTCTAGTACTCTCCTTGCCCAATCTGCAACAACCATTTGAGATTGAGATTGATGCATTTGACTATGTTGTGGGTAGATTTCTCACTTAGAATGGGAATTCAATGGAATACCATAGTGCGAAACTCCCTGATACTGTTCGAAAATACCCCACCTATGACAAGGAAATGTATTCCATTGTACACTCCTGTCGTCAATGGAAAAATTACATTCTGGGGAAAGAGATGATCATACACACTGATCACAAGCCTCTATAGTTCATATAGGCAAAGGGGAAATTGCAGAAGGATCGCCATAAAAAGTGGTCCACCTACCTGTAGCAGTTCCATATCAACATCAAGTATAAGACAGGTATCTCCAATTGTGTTATTGACGGCCTCAGTCGACCTCCTGTGGCTGCACTCACCATTGTGCTCCATTTATGTGGACATGAAACATCGAAGTGGCCCCAACTTCACCAGCAAGATCCAGACTTTGCCACCACATATCATCTCTTGGGTACATGCACCACTGTCACTAATTTTGACATTCAGAGAAAACTCTTATGCCACCTGGGCCATCTCTGTGTTCCTGCAAGTGAGCGTGCAAAGCCAATTTTGGTAGCCCACTACAATTGGGTGGTAGGACATTTTGGCGTAGAGAAAACTATGGTTGTTCTTCAGAAACATTTTTATTGGCCAAAACTTTGACAGGACGTCATCAAGTATATCAAATATTTCACTACCTGCGCCATTGCCAAGCCATCTATCAAGAAGAAAGGATTATACACCCCTCTTCCTATCCCTGAGAAGCCATGGGAATCCATATCCATGAATTACATGTCTAGTTTGTCATCCACCAAGAACAAGAATGTTTCTGTGTTTGTGGTCATTGATTAGTTTTTGAAGATGGCCATCCTCACAGCCTGTAAGAAGAATGTCATAGCGACAGACACTGCCAAGCTCTTATTCGAACGATTTTGGTTCCACTTTGGGATACCAAATACCATCATCTCGGACCGAGACAACAGGTTCCTCAACACCTTTTGGTCGAGTCTCTGGTCTCTGTTGGACACCAAGCTTACAAAATCCATTGTCTTCCATGTAACATCCCCATCAACCCACAGGCCAAGGCATGCTACCTTAAATCCCACCCTTGGACTTATTTCTCTTACTGATACCTTATTAAAATTAAGGATGCATAAAAGAAAAGACTTTAATGACATGCACAACAGTAATAAACAAGCATGCATAGTCTAAATATTCAATTAAATGATAATTAAATATACTACGGAAACACATTCATATACATGTAATAATAACACAACAAAGAGCACTTATCTTTAAGAAATATAACACCAAATGGCTGTAGACCAAGAATGTTCCACCCAACTGTAGACACCACTGCTCCAAATCTCAATAGTAGTGTCACCCCCTAGCCAGGGCTATGAATCCACAAGGACGGTTCCAGAGTGTACTTGGGTTCCCAAACTAGTCAGCTCTCAAGATCTGACAGGTTTCCCAACACCCAAAATAATCCAAGTACCCATCTCTCTTGTACCCAGCCTATATTGCCCAAGAGAATGAAATTCCACCCTTCTCTGCCATGCAGTCCCTCAGGCAATCCTTCTGTTTTTCTTATTTTGGGGCCTCCAACACAAATGGTCCAGAAACTCGATGCTGGAACTCATAGGACTTGCAATTGTGAGAAAACTAGGGCACATGCCAACACATCTCATACATGTAGGCCCCAAGTCACGGTTAGATCACACCAGCGACCTCTACATCCAACTATCCCATGGATAATTCTTCAGCGGTTCAACTCCCTTTCCCGAGCCAAGACATAGATGAGGAAGGATCAATGAATAGGTAAGAGGGTGCATGAAAGTGCATCATGGAAATAATGGGATAACATAGAGGTGACATAGCAGATGAGCCAACGACCAGCAACCAACAACCCACAACCAACCCGACAATCAGACCAAGGATGAGTTTAAGAAACCTCGTGGGGAAATCAAGAACCTCCTGGCCTTCCCCAAGAAGCTCACGTAATTGCTCCCCTCCCTTAGACAAAAAGGGTAATTTGAATAGGAATAAACACTTATCCCCTCAATCCCCCTCTCTTGTGTAATAATAGCCCCCTATAACTCTATTCCTTGTCCATCTAGTAGCCAACGATGTATTTATTATTAATAATGATCAAAAAATTAAATTTCTTGGGCATAATGGCCCTTTAATAATTGTTTGGGAACTCAGGCCTCTCAACATTGTAACAATACATTATTTAAAATAGGGGTTCAAAACCTAGGGTGTTACATCCCCTCCCCCTTATTTTGGCACTGTCCTCAGTGCATATACAAATTAGAGATCAAATCTCAAATTTATTCAAAAAGTTGTGGGTACTCTGCCTTCATAGCATCTTTATGCTTCCAGGTAGCATATTCAAGACCGTAGCAGGTCCACTTAAATTTTACCAACTCTATAACTTGATTCCAGAGCATTTTGACTTTTTCTGTCCAATAACCACACTGGCTGAACCTAAAAATGTCCCCCTATCTCTACCTGAATCAGATGCCAATCAATAACATGGTTAGGATCATGTACATATTTCTGTTGGCATGTTTTACAGGCAATGTATTCTTGACATTGATGGCAAATAAAACAATGATGATGGCTTAAGTACATGAAGAATGTGCCAGGTGGGCACCATAAGTATTTTGGGAAGATGTAGCAGAGCAAGCTTGATAAGATCATAAGAGATAGTGCAGAGGTGCTTGGAAATTGATGGAAAAAAGGCTCGGAAGACATCGTAAGTCCAGACAAGAGAAGTGCGTAGATGGAGGACAGATATTAGGCGTTATATCTCAACGCGGGGATCGATAGTCATTAGATCTAGGAGAACTTGCATGATCTTTAAAGTGTAAGGTAAAGCGGGCTTACAAAATATCGAAAGCAGGAGGACCCTTCATCTTCAGGTAGGACACGTGGTCACTGATCTGCATTTCACTGATTAAGAAGTCAAAGGAAGGAAGTGATCTATCCTATGAAATTGTGAAATGCGAAACCATGACTTAATCTCCATTTTGGAGTTTCGAATACCGGGAGTTGGAGGTGTCAAGGACACTCACGAAAAGAATGATGAAATCAAAAAATTTGAAGCCACAATTTAATCTGATTCATTGATCAAAGGGAGATCATGGACCGTTGATCTGACTCCGTTTCGTAGTTTCGGATACCGGGAGTTGGAGGTGTCAAGGAAACTCATGACAAGAATGATGAAATCGCGAAATGAGAAACGTCGAAATACCTTCAAATCATTTCAAGGTTCATGACTTGGAGTGTCTAAACACTTTATCAAAAAAATGTCGAAACGCCGAAATATGAAACTCCGAAATACCTTCAAATCATTTTAGGGTTCATGACTTGGAGTGTCGAAACACTTCATCACAGAAATGTCGAAACACTAAAATACCTTCAGATCATTTCGAGGTTAGTGACTTGGAGTGTCGAAACACTTCATCATAGAAATGCTGAAACGTCGAAATATGAAACGTCAAAATGTGAAACCATGACTTAATCTGAGGCGTCTATCAAAGGGAGATTGTGGATCGTTGATCAAGCAAGACGAAAGCCCGTGAAGGTATGAAATTGTGAAGCAGTCTCGTGCTTGGCTTCTGGTCACAGATAGTGGTCACAAGAGAGGAAGAAGCTAGTGGTACTAAAATCCATTTCGGAGTTTCGACGATCGCAACATGAAGAGCCAAGAATCTTCATCACAGGAGTCTCGAAGTTTCAAAATGTGAAACACATCTTGATTAGGCCCATGGTCACAGCCAGTGTGCATATGGGATAAACGCAAGACCCTTTGGATTTAATCCAATGGTGCAGGTGAATTTGAATATGATCGGAGGGCTACTGTTACACTTCACAGTTAATTATTCATTTACGATTTAGTTAGCAGAACTGAATCATGGTTCTTGGAAGGTTGGCATTTCAGTTGCTGAAGCATTGTTGTTCTAGGGTTTTGAGGGGTAACTGAAGTGGTAGTAGTGTATAAAAAAAACACGCAGTGACTCTACGTGGTTGGATGCTCTGAATGAAAAATGAGTTGAACTATAAAGAAGGGAAAATTATATTATGCGCAGTGTGAGACCAATAGTATGTACAGTGTGAGATAAAACTCAGAGATAAGTAACAGATGAGGAATAGACAAAAGCGAGATGCAGTTTTCTTTTTGAGGCTTGAGCAAGCGAAGTAGAGCAAAAGTGGAGTGGCAGTGAACAACTTGATGAAAAGAACCATGGAATGGTGAAGAGAATTTAGAGGCACTATGCATGGAGGATGAAGAAGGTGCATAGATAGTATAAATACGCAGAACAGAGAAGATATGGAGTCTAATGTGGAGAGGAATTACACACGGGGAAATAACATGTTGTGGGCAGGAGCTGAAATACATAGAAGAGGCATAATTCATAGAATCAAAATAAGACGTAGAGCATAAAGCATGGCATAAGAAAAGGACAAATATGCATAACTGAGATAGTAAAATAAGGTTGAGGTGCACTTATAGAGAAAAACAGAAGATCAGAAAGCGCAAGAAGATGCAGACAAAGAGATACTGATACAGGAGAGCAGAGCAGCATAGCAGAATAGTGATAAGCCTGGTAAGCCAATGAAAACTATTGAAATATTTATAATCAGGGTGGTAGGGAGGTGTTAGGGAGGAATTTTGTCCTCATAGGTTCAAGTGGGTGCTTGAACATAGGGAATTGTAGCTTTCGTCTGGTTGTAGCCAGAAAAGATAGGGTGGCAGGGTGGTGCAAGGGAGAACTTTTGTTCTCTATTATACAGGTTGGTGCCTGTGTGACTGGAAGTTGGTACTTCCATCCAGTCGGTGTTGGAACACTCAGGTAGTTGGTTCTTCCTTCTAGTGGGTGCTAGAGAAACCAGAGGTTTCGTACTCTCAAACAAGTTGGTGCTTGTATAAGTGGAAGTAGGTGCTTCCATACAGTTGGTACCGGAACACCTAGGGAGTTGGTGCTTCCTTCTAGTGGGTGCTAGAGAAACCAGGGAGTTGGTGCTTCCTTCTAGTAGGTTCTAGAGAAAACAATGAGTTGGTGCTCTCAGCAAGTTGAAACTTACAAAACAGAGGTTGTAGCCTCACAATGAGTTGGAGCTCATAAGTATGATAATGTACAGAATGTAAAAATTATTTATCATACCAACAAGAAGAGGTTTTTACCCTTTATGGGTTTCCTCATGAAATATTTGTCTCTACATATTTCATATGTGTGGCTGATGTCAAATCATCTATTGCTTATCTCCCTACATTATTGTGATTTCCATTGAGTGCTCTATAAATAGTTTAAAATAAGCATAATTGTTTAATCATGGTAACAAATGACTCACCCCCCCCCTTTCAGTTGTCCAACAATTTCTTTAGTAAAGAGACATGAAATAAATTATGCACATTCATGGAAGCAGGTAATGCAAGTGTGTATGCAACTAGCCCTATTCTGTCCAATATTTCAAATGGACCATAGAATCTGGCTGCCAGCTTTGTACAGCTACCCAATTTCAAAGAGATTTTCTTGGGCTTCACTTTCAAAAGCACATGCTCCCCTACTTTAAATTCTCTAGCTTTCTTGTTCTTGTCTGCATAAACTTTATGTCAATCCTGAGCTACCTTTAAATTCTTCTTGATCTTGACCACTTGGTCTTCCATTTCCTTGAGAAATTCTGGCCCAAGTACCACTCTATCTACTGGGTTCTCCCATCTTACTGGAGTATTGCATTTCCTACCATACAAGGCTTCAAATGGGATACTTCTCAATGAAGCTTGATACCCATTATTATATGCAAACTCAACCAAGTATAAGTAATCTTCCCACTTAGATGGCTTATCCATCACATACGTTATCAGTATGTATTCATTTATTCAATTGACTCTCTATGTTTTCCCATCTGTCTAGCGATGATATGCTATGATAAATTTTATATTTGTGCCAAATCCTTTAAAAAATCCCCTCCAGGAATTGGAGGTAAACTTTGTATCTCTATCCGAGACAATTGTCCTAGGTATCCCATGCAACCTAGCAATTTTCTTCATGAAAAATTCTGCAATATTAGCCGCTGTATGCGTTGTCTTCACATGCACAAAATGAGCAGCCTTTGTTAATTTTTCAACCACCACCATGATTGAATCATGTTGCTTATTTGTTCTAGGTAATATTGTGATGAAACCATGGTGATCACTTCCCATTTCTTCTCTGGGATTGGAAATGGCTACAACAAACCCATTGGGTTCCTATGCTCATCCTTCACCTTCTGACATTCCATACATCAAGATATGTAATCAACAACATCCTTCTTCATTCCCGACCAAAATAACTAGCTTCTTACTGCTATAGTTGTTTTATGGTAACCAAGATGTCCAATACAAGGAACATCATGCATTTCCTTCAATACCAAATTCCTCAATTCTCCGGAACTAGGAACATAGATTCTATTTTTATGCATGAGTAATCCATCTTCCTTTATCTCATACTCCTTTATTTTCCATTGTACATCTCCCTGCTGTAAGTTTTCTTTTACCTGTAGGTAATGTTGATCTGTAACAAGAAAATCTAAAATTTTTCTCTTCAAGTCTGACTGATGCATACTGACAACAGTAGCATGCATGAGATGCACTCTTCTACTAAGTGCATCGACAACTTTATTCTCCTTGACCTTGATATGCTTGATATTGAAGTTGTACTCACTTAAAAATTCCAACCATCTTGTTTGCCCGACATTCAAGGTTGGTTGTTCAAAAAGATACTTTAGGCCAATGTGGTTTGTTCTTAATTCGAATTTCTTCCCCATGAGATAATGCCTCCACATCCTCAAGGTGTGAACAATGGTAGCAAGTTCCAAGTCATGGGTGGAATATTTCTTCTCATGTTCCTTAAGATTTCTAGACTCATATCCAATGACATGTCCATTTTGTGTGAGGACTCCCCCAAGTCCTTCCTTACATGCATTTATACATACCACAAAAATTTCATTTGGGTCAGAAATATTTAATACAAGCGAACTAGTAAGTAATTCCTTCAATAGATTAAAATTATTTTCACACTTGAGTGTCCATTCAAATTTAGTTCCCTTCTTTTGCAAAGAAGTGATGGGATGATAAATCATAGTGAACCCTACTATGAAACTTCTGTAGTATCCATCTAATCCCATAAAATATCCGATGTCTGACACATTTCTAGGTGTTGTCCATCCTCTAATGGATTCGACCCTCTCTGGATCTACTACTATATCTTGTTCTGAAATAATGTGTCCCAAGTAATGGATCTTCTTTTGATAAAAAGAACACTTACTCAACTTGGAATACAACTGATGTTCTCTCAGTACTTGAAATACCATTATTAAGTGATGTTCATGCTCCTCTTCAGACTTAGAATAAATAAGTATGTCATCCAGGAATACTATGACAAACTTGTCCAAATAATTTATGAATATGCCATTCATTAAGCACATGAATACAGTTGGTGCATTGGTCAGTATGAATGGCACCACTACAAATTTATAATTCCCATACCTGGTCCTAAAGGTTGTCTTATGAATGTCTTCTTCCTTGATTCTTACCTAATGGTATCCTACCCTCAGTTCAATCTTCAAGAATATATTTTCTCCTCTTAGCTAATCAAAGTGGTCATCAATTCAGGGTAGAGGATACTTATTCTTTATAGTGTACTTGTTCAGCTGTCAGAAGTCAATACACAACCTCAAGGTTCCATCCTTCTTTTGAAAAAAAGTATTGGTGCTCCCCAAGGTGAAACACTTGAACTTATGTACCCTTTCTTCAAAAATTCCTCCAACTACATTTGTAATTCTTTTAACTCTGGTGTGCTCATTTTGTAAGGTGTTTTTGACACCGGGGCAGCTTCAGGCACTAAATCAATGGACAAATCTATCTCCCTTCTTCGTGGAAATGCAGGTATTTCTTGGAATACATCTTCAAATTCCTGCAGCATCAAGAAATATTCAAGGCTTGGCCCCTTTGTATTATCTGTCTCTTCCACATGAGCTGCATACAGTTGACATCATTTTCTAAAAAACATTTTCAGCTGTAAGGCCGAAATCTCCCTTATAGAGATGGGTCTTGGAACTCCTTTCACAGTGCTCTATTTTCCATTTCCATCAAGACATGTAAATGTCTTGTTATGACAATATAGGACAACATGATTCTTTTACAACCAATCCATCCCAATCAGAACATCATAAGACCCCAATGGTATTATATTTAGATCAGTACTAGTATTCATGCCATTAAGACTTATGGAACAACTTCTGACCATATCATGGATTCCCCTTTTGGTTCTAGTGGATAACTGAACCAAATTTAATTTTTCAAGTTTAATTTTCTCCAAAATTAATCTATCCACTATCTTAGGATCAATGTAGCAATGAATTTCTCTTGAATCAATCAAAATAGAAACAGGCTGATTTATGATCTTATCTTCCACCTCGATCATATTTCACTTGTATTCTGCATAGTCTTCACTCTGTCTTATTTGTGTGGGAAATCCTTGTACAAGTGATCTTTTTTGCATCCCCAACATTGGATTGGTGGTCTTCCCCTTTTTCCCAAGGAATCTTCTTTCTTGGATTCCCCCTTAGCATATTGATCTTGTCGATTTCTATTAGGATCAGTCCTATTGAATGGAGGTTTGAATCCTTTCCTCCTCTGATCAGACTTCTCATTCTTCTTGTCCTTCCAATATTTTTTCAAGGATTTGCTTCCCTAGCCTTGCTCATATAGGTATTTATCCTTCCTGATGGCCTCAATCAAGGTCCTAGGTTCATCATACTTGATATTTTACTTAGAAAAGGCTGGTAGTCCACTTAGAAATCTATGTATTTTCACTTTCTCATCACCAATGAGCTTGACATATTTTAACAATCCCAAGAACTTATTCTCATACTCTACCATAGTCATGCTTCCCAACCTAAGTTCAAAGAACTCATGCATTTTCTTGTCAAAGAAATTCTCTGAGAGGTACTTCTTATGGAAGTACTTCTTGAACTGTTTCCATGTGATCCTACTTTCATTAACATGTTCCACTTGCTTCAGTTGGTCCCACCACACTGCAGTTTTCCCATGTAAATGATAGGTGGAAATCCTGTCTTCAAGGTTAGAGAAATAGTTATGAAACTAAAAATATCTCTGGAGCCCAAGAAACCATGCTTCAGAATCATCTTCCCTTTCTCTTTCACCATCGAAGGAAGGTGGCTTGAGATTCCTCAACTCTCCTTGCAAACTATCTACCTCTTGTTTCCTTCTTTGTTTTCTGATAGGGGACACCTATGGACTGCCTATGGAATCATTCGATGCATCAAAATTTATTTTTGAGTAAGGAGGTGAGTGGTGTCCATGAGCTCTTCTAGAACTTCTGGAATAACCAGCTCTTCCATGAGCATCTCTTTTTTCATGACACTTACCTCCTTCCTCTTGTCTTGAGTTTGATCCCTTCCTCGTTCACCTCTGCAACTTATTTAAGCTATGGAACACTTGAGAATTTATCTTACTTTTCTCTCTCATCAATCTCTCGTTGTCTAATTTGTAGTTCTGCACTTCCATCTTCAGGCTTCTTACCGTTTCTATTAATGTTTCATGTTCTCCTTACCGTTTATATCTTTGCATTACCAACTCTGGTATTTTGGCCTTTGGCCTCCTTATCGTGACTGGAGTCTCCCTCACCTTCTTCTATTCCCTCAATATGCATACCGAGTTGATGTGTTTAAACCCCTTAATTCTGCAAAATGTGCAAGTGACCATTTTGTTAGAATTATGCATATGATAAAAAAATTGCCAAACCATGCTACATGTTTTTTTTTTTTCATGGAGATCGTATCCCCATTCTCTGAAAATAATAGTGTCCTGTTATCCTTGGCTGACACAAAATTTCATCCTATGCAGGTGCTTCCTTCAAACCACTTCCTAGGTGACCACGACTAGAAACCATAGCTAAATCCTTCCTTGGCACTTTTCTGTCTCCAGGACAACCAATTTGGCCCTTAGCCCTCCTTCCCTCAGCTCTCAATCTACATAATACCATGACCATGACCCTAATCTTAGTTGAAAAGTGCTAGTCCAGAGATTCGAGACTTCGTAACTTTCAACCACGACCGGATCAATGGTCCTCGTCCTCTTTCATGATCAATGATCAAGATCCACTTTGAGACTCCGCACTTTAGGAGTCTCAACTTTCCTCGCTTGTCTCCTCCCAGAATGCTTTTACCTAGATTTCATGATCTATCGACATGTGTCCTCCCAAAAATCAACGACTGTGAACCACTTTGGCTCTTCAATCTTTGAAAGTTTCAAACTTCCCTCCTACACTTTCTCCTAGATTTCTTTCACCCAGAGTCGATGATCCTTAAATGTGTGTCTTCTAGAATCAATGGTCGATATGTACTACGGCCTTCAATAGTTTTTGACCCAATGCAACTTGTCACATATTTCCCCTCTGGAGTGCCTAGTCTCTGAACTGCACAATCTATTGCCACATGGAGAAATATTGGAAACAGACAAGTGGACCGATCAAGTACATGCCACATGTCATGTTCTAACCAAATTTTCAATACTCTAAATGCTCAAAACTTACTAACATGTGGCACACATCCCATGTGTCCATGTCATCCCAGCTGATGTCCACAAGCCACATTACTTCATAAATTTTAGGTTCCACATCACCTCTTGGTGACATCATCATGCCCCACCACTTCATCTCTTCAGGCTTCAGTAATTCAGGAGTTTTCATACTAGCACACTTCCAATCCTCCCGAATTTCGAATTCCCAAACTAGCCAATCTGTCACCATTTTCCCTCCTGGATCAGATGACTAAGATTCACTTTAGGTCTTCACCTAGATTCCACGGATCTACACCATGTGTCTTCCTTAATCTGATGGCTATGTTTTACTTCGAGACTCCGGACTTCGGAAATCTCAAAAATCAACCTTTTTTTTGAAATATTTTTATCCAAAGTTTGCAATATACTGATGCCTATATCCCATGGATCGATTTCTACGATTTCTTTGGGACTTCGGAATTCGAAAATATCAAACTTAAAAACTTATCTAGCCCCATTGGCTTTTATCTAAAGCCCTGTATTTGGTGACGCATGGCTCTCAGAATATCAATGGCTGAGATCCTTTCGAGTCTTCAAGTTTTGGAAGTCTCAAACTTCAAACCTCCTCCTCACTCAATTTTTTCTGGAGCATTTTATCCAGAGCACACAATCGGTTGACATGTGTCCTCCTAAAGATCAACATTTCCCATCTACTTCAGCTATATGGAGTTTCTATGTTTGACCACCAACATGTCACATCATTACATGCCTTTCAATTTGTTGGGGCACGCATCGACAGTTTTGAGTAACCCTCGTTTCGCCTCATGATTCTCATGATGCTAACACATAACCCCTCGATGAAACCGTGGTTTGGATTGTGGGACCACCTTGGGAAATTATCTCCTATGCAACTTGGTTCCCCGCAATGCCTCTTGTCCATTGATCTCACTCTCCAATTGGATCCGACGGTTGTGACCTTAACACTTTCTTCCTTTTCATGGGACGACCCCTGTTCACCTGTCCTCCAATCCAACGATCCCAGATACTTCCTAATCCTATAGTGGCGATCTCTCCTGAATTTGAAGGGGGACGGTCATGATCCTTCGAACCCCTTACAAAAAGTCTCTGACATTCTCTTGGCACAGGGGTAGACCCAGAGCTAACGCTACAACATTGCACCAACAAAACCCTAACTACCGGCCCTTTTGGCAACACCTGTGAAGCAGATGAAGTCTCGCCTGAGGTAGAGGTAGGGGTGGTTGTAGGACTCAGATGCATGAAATCTTAGCTGGGACATAGATCTATGATTATAATACTTAATAAAGAACTTAGCACTGTCAATTCATCATTATTTAACCAATATTTACTTTGCAGATAAAACAGAGCATCACAACATTCACCCAGATCTAATGTATTGAATCACTTAGCATAAATAAATAAAGTAGATCTAGCAGATTCGAGCATTAAGCAAGTTCACATAGGTCAGATCTAGTATCTAGGGTTATCATAAGAACAAAGAACAAACATATCTATCTATATATATCAAAGCACTTAGAAAGTAAAGACATAACCACATCAGAACATCGCATAGAGCAGAATAACACAGTATTTATGTGGTTCACCCCCACCTTGGGGCTATGTCCACCAACTCTTCATATTTATTATCTTCAATCAGTGATCTACATGCATAGAGCCACAAAAACTCTTCTCCACATAGGACAAGAGATCTGCGTGCACCTCGCCAGATCCTCCTTCCTCGAGCTAGGTCCAGCACAAAGCCTTTCACAGTTTATTACAACCACTTGCATTTATCTCTACAAGTTTCTCACAATATGCACAGATCATCTACAAACCATACTTGCACTTAGCACTTGGCTTATCAACATTTTACTTATGTCACCTAACTACTTATTTATACTTTACAAGATAGGCTTAAACATGGGTAAACCCATGGGCCGACATCCCATACCCATTACATAATCCCAATTCTCAAAAAAGACCCAAAAAGGGGTCGAGATCTCATTTTATCTTCTTATTCTTGTGGTCAGTGTTTGACAGGATGTGGAAGTCCCAAAGTAGGTCAAACTTGACCAAGGATCTTCCAAAACTTGGTCAAGGGCCAATAAGCCCCTAACACTCACCTGTGACTCGTCTCGAGTCACTCTGGTCTGACTAGTTCTGCTTCAAACGCCTCATGATTAGCTTGTGTTTCTTTGACTTGATGTTGTGCTAAAGCCTCCTATTCAAAGAACTCTTGGATGAATGCATATTTGATAGGTACCTATAGACATTGTTCGGATATAGTGACAACCTACTCTAGCTTTTCTCCTTGGCCTTCCACCTCTGTAAACAATTGATAGGCCTTTTCTTTTACAGGTTGGTGTTTCTGAGTTACCTCCATAACTCTACTCTGGATAGTGTGGATCTACTGTTGGGCAGTCCTCTACTCTTGAGAGCACTTCATTCTTTCCACAATTGACAGGGGCTTCAATTACGCCTGTATCGTTTTGACTTGATACTTCACCTCTTGGAGCTGTGACTCCAATGCCTTCAATTCTAGGTTCTCCATGAGTTGTTCATAGATCTGGGCACTGTGATCGGTAAGTTTCTTGCATTCCTCGGTAATATCTCTTATCCTTTCAACTACGCTCCGGGCGGTTGCTTCTCTATGGTCTCTTACATCTTGTGGGGTCTTAGGTATAGTGTGTAGCTCAGAATCTACTATGTGTTGTTGTAGTTGTTGGATTGCTTCTGTGAGTTGGTTCACCTGCTATGTAACTCGGTATTTTGCCTTGATTTATATGATTTTCACAGAGAGAAGTGTTATGTTGACCGATTTTGTTACTTCGAGTTGCTCCTTAAGAAACGGTGCCTTTTCTTGTTGTAGTTGTGATTTTTCTTCATCAAACTTCGCTTGGAGAGAAATATTTTCCTTTTCTATAACATTGCTTTTATCTTCAAGTACTCCTTGTACTTGTGTCAAAGCCTGGGTGGCTTTCTCTATTTCTTCCAATGCCCGTCGAAGGTGATATTTGACTGTATCAACTAGGCAGTGGATTTGAGCTGGCTCATCTCCCAATTTTGTTTCTCCCGATGCAGTGGAGACTGTGCGGTTGGACTATAGGGCCTGCTATACCCCTCAGAGTTCAGTCTCAATTCAATCATACATATACTCTTGCTTTGCATCTTGTTTCTCTTCTATTTCCAGCGAAAAATCTTGCAGGGATGCTATTAAAAAGTTGAAGTCATCAAAGGTGAGGACAGTTTGCATATTGGTCATGGTGGCCTTTGATTTCTTCCAGGAGGAAGGTTTCAAAGGTGAACCTTTCTTCTTCTTTAGTGGATCTACCTCGTCTTCATGCTTTTGTTCAACTTTTTTTTCGTTCAAATATTCTCCATCACCTCCTTTCTCTGGTGATATGGAATCAGTCTTCACGGATGTGCTATCTAGGTCTTAGACCTCGTCGGCCTTCTTTGTTTTGCTAGGTCCAGGTGTATCCTGCTCTATTTTTGGGCTGTCAATGTTGGATATCTCTACAGGGTCTATTGGAATAAGGAGGTTCACTGAACAATCCTTAGTGATCTCCTCCAAGTCCTCCTCCATCGGCATGTAGTAGGACTGAAGTTGTTTCTTCTGTTCCTCGGCATGCGCTATTATGTAAATAAAATGCCAATCTGCATTGAACTTCATCAAAGGCCGGAACCTGTGTAGAGTGTTCGGAGTCATGCGAGGCTCAGATTGTATGGCTATATTTAGCTGACTGTAGTAGGTATGAAAAACAACATTTGACTTCCATTGTTTATTCATGTCGATTGAATACCATAGTGTACTAAAATTCACGGCCAATGGTTCAAAAGGTTGGATGTTCAAGAAGGTCGTACCTTTCGACATCTCCCAAGCAATAAAATATATAAGGATCAAGAGCCAACAGAAATGGAATTCATATCCTTGATCCTGTGTTTCTCTGCAATCGAGTTCCAACTGGTTTACCAGGTACTTCGCCCAATTCATCTGAAGGCCTTCCATGCACTTCCCTATGAGATCGACTACAAAACCAATGACTTGGGTAGGACGATTCTTTCTTACTAACTTCCCTACAATAAACTGACAGGAAAGGTGCACTGTGCCAATCTAGATAGAAGCTACCTTGTAGCCTCTTGTTCCCTTCTTGACATCTCCATAAGTGTCCTTGATTTTCTGTGTTAGTGCGTGGTCCATGGTTTTTCCGGGATAGAAATCTTGTGGATCAGGTCCTTTCATACTCAATCCTATTATCAGATTGATCAACATTGGATGAACTGTTATACAGTGTTTTATCCATAGATAACCACCATGGTAACAAAATAACAGTAGCTTGACACATGCATTCACCTCTTGGTGTCTTCCGAAGTGGTGAATCTTCATGACATTCAGCAGGGTGGACTATGCTAGGTCCATAGTCCACTATTGAGGGGCGATCTTCGAGTTTTTCCCTTTAGTTCTAGTCAGGTACTTATGTGGGGCGAGCATGTTATAGACTTTGCGATCTCCGAGGTTTAAGTCATTGAAATTCAATGTTGCAATCTTATCTTGATCTACTCAAACTGTGTGGATCCCCTTTGGGAGGTACGTAGTGACCAAGGTGTACTCAAAATCCCTAGGTACATTGTTTGCATTTACTACACTTATCAAAGGTGGAATATTGGTGGGTAATATAGTCAGGATCAACTTGGAATTTTCTAGATCATCCCTATGCTTGGTTCTCTTTTCATCTGATGGTCAGGATGGTCCAACTCCATGAGAACTCAACGGAAAGGCTTGGAGTCCTCTCGTCGATGATTCTTGCACACCTATAGACATCGACATGACTCTTTCAGTCATCAAGTCAAGGAGTATTTCTGTCACAGATTCTTCGACTATGATGAGCTCTTCTGACATACACGCTCGGGATTAACTAGATTGGGTTCAAGGTTAACTTAGACATTGCAATAGGATAGAGGGATATAGCGCAATGATCGCTATGTAAAATCAACAATTCTACGAGCTAAAATTCATGATTGGAAAAAGTGTTCTCGGTGCATGGCGTGATGGGATAAATAGGTAACTTGGAAATGGTTCGCTTGCAATGGGTATGAGGCCTTCATTAACTCTGTTCTGTCCATTATGGCATGGTCCCAATGATCAGATGGTGATCTGTCTTTCCATAAATGTCTTTCTATCTATTTAGACAGTCAGTCTAATGTTTATAATGTCCCCAATGACTATATTGCTTCACCATGGCGAAGTGCCATGTGTCATTATTCTGATATCCCAACAAAGCTCCAATTTTGCAATTTTTCCTCCTGTGAGGTTCCCTCTAGAACCTTCTGCAACTTGTCGATCTTAGCTCTCTTCTTACTTAGATTTATAGCCTTCTTCCTAGTGGGTTTTGTCTCAGTATGCCTTTTTCCATTCTGATTCTTATCTTCTTTTGACATAGTTACTTCGCGTTGTGAGATTCTTTCAAGGGTAATATTCTTTTTTTATCTGGGATAGATCTTTCAGTATTTTGTGGGTCCTCTAGTATTCTTGCAACTTTGAAATCTATGTCGATGTTGTTAAATATCTGCAATATGTTCTTTTGTTCTACAATCAAGTGTTCGATCCTTCTAGTTATGAATTCTTTTAACTCTTGCTTCTTTTGCTCTAAAACTTCTTCTTCTTCTTTCCTTCTGGCCTGATCTCTTTCAATCCAAGGTTTTCCTAATAACATCATAAATGGTTCATTGTCCTCAATAAATTTAATAACCTCAGAATATTCTTCTGTCGAAACTCTATTGACATTCATAGGTAGCTTGGTAAGTCTTCCACATAAGGTTATCAATTTTCCTTTGAATAATCCCATTCCTCCTAGTGAAGGAATCATAGCAGGTTTTTCTAGAATTTCCCAAGTTCTTTCGATCATGATATTAACCTATGTTTCCCCATATAGAACACAATCAACGTTGAAGTCTCCTATTCTTTCTTCTATGCATTCTTTTTCTTTGAAGATCTCTGATAATATGACATGTCGATGGTCATTCGGGGTTTCTTTCATCTGTAGCAATACTTTTTCTGATTCTTTCTAGGGTTCTGCCATGATCCTAGTTTTTGGATATGCCCTAGGGTTTCCTTGTCTCATGCTCATTTCTTCAAGCTTAGAAATAATTCTAGGACAATCCAATACTTCATGGCCCATAGCTGTGCAACAAAGACAACTTCTTCCAGGGCATTTCTTATCAAGATGTCTTGGTTTTCTGCAACTATAATAGAGGGTTACTCCTGTCTTTATATCCCCATCCTTTCCAGTACTGTGCACTAGGATCATAGGGGCTAACCTTAAAACATTTCTTTCTAGGATCTTGCATCCATTTGCTAGTCAAAATATTCTTTCTATGCATAGGTATAACATATCTTTCACTATTCTTGTTAGTCTAACTTATATCAAATCTTCTTTCATCTAGTTGTGCCCTATTTTTCAAGTTAGGACAAAATTTATCAAACATACCTATATCCATACTTTTGAAAGAAAAAATTTCCACTCATCTTACTTCTACAGAGCACAAAGCTTGCACATCTAGAACTTTTCAATATTCTTACCTTTATCAGACCACGGAGATTTCAGATCTTACCTATTTTCTTCATATCTGACCTCTTTTCTTGGTACAGAGCTTCACAAGTCCAGTAGAATGTTGCACACTAGGGCAATAGATATATGCATGGAGATTCTATTAAGCCCTAATATTGGCTCATTACCCCTTAATTGGGGCATATTATATTAGTAATGTTATTTTATTTGTGTCAACTTTAGTCCATTAGTTGTAATTATACCTCCTAGTCTTCTATATATACCAAGGAGATATTTTCATTTTGAATCATCTTGTACTTGAACATTTAAGTGGGGTAAAAGGAGGTTGCCCCTCAAAGAGGATTATTATCTAAAATTATCTCTTTTTCAAGGCGTTGAGTACTTTTTTTGAGGTTTTTCTATGCTATATTGATATTTGGTTCTTAACATATGGTATCAGATCTCAAGGTCTTAGGGTTTCGCAGCTACATTTGATACACCTTTGAATTTTCTCTATAGCTTGTTTTCTACAATGTTTCATAAGGAACGGCTTGGAGGATATTTATTATATGGATCAAGGTACGTTGGGTTCAAAATTCAGCTTCTAAGGCCTTATACTTTCAGAGATACAACCTATACAAGATAGGGTTATGGAATCATTCTGAACTAAGCCATTGTGGAATTTTTGCAATAATATTTTTTTTGTAATGTTTCAAACCCTAAAATCTGGAGGATATTTATAGAAATTAGTAAGGTATATGTGGTAAAAAGTTCATCTTCTGGGTCATCTTAAATATTTAGATACACCTTGTGTAAGATAGGGTATATGACTAGTCCTATTGACTAGTCTCAAGAAGGTGTTCCAGGTAAAACAATTATAACTTCTTCCTAGAGTATTCAAATTGAGTGGGACTGGTTTCATTGGATCTTGGATAGTCTTTAGTATTTTTTGTGTGAGTTTCAGAATTTTATATCAATTATTTGGTGTGGGGCACGCTATACAAGTGAGATATCCTGGAAAGGCCAAAAATTGGCAAGTTGTGGGGAAGTTACTGTAAATTCCACTTCGCACATCCAATTTTGATCAGACCTATGGAATTGCAGAGAAGAAATATCAGAGAACTACATAAAAGAAAGTTTCATACCCATAAGGGCCTAAAATTGGGAGATATAACAGAATAAATATTGTCTAGCAGAACCACCTCAAAATCAAGGTTCAAAAGTGATACTTGGCCAACATGCCACCCAAAAAGGGAACTTCTACACCAAATAAGCCTCCAGAAAATCCTACTTGGACTCTTGATGAAGGTGAAGAAATTTATAGGGACATAAATGATTTACAAAAGAAGATAGTAACAAAATATGAACTGCAAGAGATGATGGAGGGTTTAAAAGGGGAGATCATGGAAGTATTGAAAAATTTCGTAATAGAGAAGACACCTGAAAGTGAAAATGAATCCCATGAAATTCATGATGAGGACACAAGGAAGGTTAATCAAGAATGGATAAACTCCAACTTTGTTTTGAAGACCAACCATGTTCCTAAGATTGATATGAGGAAGTTTGATGGCAAGTACCCAATCACATCGATACTTTAGATGCATCAATTCTTTGATCTCCATGATGTTCCACATACACAAAAGGTATGAATTGCTTCTTTATATTTAGAACCTAATATATTTGTATGGTATTGATGGCTTTGTTCTCACAAATCACTCGTCACTTGGAAAATTTTCAGGGAAGAAATGATAGCACACTATGAGGATAGAAGAAGAAATACCTTCTTTAGCCAATTGATAAATCTCAAGGAAAAGGGTTCAGTTACCTAGCACATTGAGAACTTCCAAAGATTGAATATAAAGGTAACCGATATTCTAGATGAGCACTTGATTGATTTATTCATAAGAACTTTAAAGGATAACATTCAACATGAGGTTCACCTTTGGGAACCCAAATCATTGGAGAATGCATTTAAGGTGGCAAGAAATTTTGAAAGTAAAAATCAGGCTATGGCTACTAGAAGGACAAATCCTAACATCTATAGAGAGAACAATGCTCCTTCTTATAAAACACTTCAACCTACAAGGTTGACACCTCAACAATTGGAGGAAAGAAAAGCAAAAGTTTTATGCTTTAATTGTGACAGCAAGTACAGTAAGGGACATAAGTGTGGTGAGAAGAAATTATTCTACATAGATTGTGAAGAGGAAGAAGAACAAGAACAAGAACCATCTCAAGATGAAAACATACAAGAAATTTCATCTGAAGAGTTGACTCCCATGATATCGTGTAATGAATTGGCTAGAATTAACACTCCTCAAACCCTCAAGATCGAAGGATACATCAAAAAGAAAAAGGTAATAGTCCTAATTGATTTTGGCAGTACTCATAATTTCATTCACTAAAAATTAGCCAAAGATCTCAATTGCTTTGTATATCCCGTGCCAGAGTTTCAAGTAATGATTGAAAATGGAGGAACTATCAATTGCTCAAGAAAATGCAATAAGATCAATCTTACTATGGGGGAATATGTAATGAATAGTCCAATTATTTCTATACCCAAGGGTGGTGCAGATGTTGTACTAGGAATCCAATGGTTACAATCATTAGGAAAAATGGATTTTAATTTTCAAGAACTTTTCATGAAATTTTCATTGGAAGGAAAAGAAATTGAGTTAAGAGGTATCACAGGGAAACTTGATAAGGTGATAAGCTCTAACAACATAAAAAAATTATTGAAAAAGGGGCATCAAGGCGTTATTGTACAACTATGCTCACTAGATGTTCAAACATCTAAGCCATCTATTCCTCAAGATCTCCAAAGGATCATTGATAAGCATTCCAAAGTATTTGAAGATATTCCCAAAGGTC
>ML787035.1:341067-379180 GCA_009831015.1 Picea engelmannii
AGGTAAGGGAGACTGGCAGCCGAAGGACTGTCTAGGTGACAGAGAAGGTGCACTCTCCTGGGGTGGAACAGGCATGTGGGGAATGAGGGTCTGTGTGCAGTGAGCGTTGGAGATCCCTGGGAGAGCTTCTTCCTGTTGAATGTATATGTGTTGTCTTCCCTGTAACCTCAGCCTGAGTCTAGATTCCTTGCCTTGGGGTGGAGCTTGGTCCCAGCTCGGGGGTGACCTACTGTTAAGTTGATGAACAGTGTGTTCTAAGGCTGGGAGGTTCGTGGAAGGCCTGTATTTGGTTGGTAATTGTTACAGCAGATAAAAGATAAGTATATCTGAGTTATGTTTTAACACATTTGACATGACTGTGCTGTTTTGTATCATGTTTTCCGTTGTGTAATTGAATTACTGTTGCATGCTATGGTTTGTTAATGGTAACAGTAACTTATATATATATTTTACTCTGAGAATTAAGTGTGTTTAATTTTGGTTAAATGCATTTGTTTTTTTTAAATCCATGTAATGAATGGTAAGCTGAGAGGTTTGCGAGAACCTGGGTAGTGAAAGGGTACACTACATTTATACTTTACAAAATAGGCCTAAACATAGGTAAACCCATGCGCCGACATCACATACCCATTACATAATCCCAATTCCAAAAAAGGACCCAAAAAGGGGCCAAGATCCCGCAATCTCTGATTCATCTTGTGCTCCATCTTTGATAGGTTGTCAAAGTCCCAAAGTAGGTCAAACTTGACCAAGGATCTTCCAAAAATTGGTCAAGGGCCAACATGTTCTATCTCCTATGTATATTCTACACCACCATTCCTCCTGACCTTTTCAACCTCACGGTTAGAGTTCAATCTTGACCCTGAGACTCTGAACAATAGACCTAGCCCATACTGGCCCGGTGTTTCAACCAGAATCTTTGATACTAATCTGTAACATCCCGAATCACCCACAGGCCGGGCCATGCTACCTTCAATCCCTCCCTTGGACTTCTTTCTCTTATCGATACCTTATTAAAATTAAGGATGCATAAAATAAAATACTTTCATGACATGCACAAGAGTAATCAACAGGCATGCATAATCTAAAGATTCAATTAAATGATAATTAAATATACAATGAAAATACATTCATATTCATGTAATAATAACACAACAGAGAGCACTTATCTTTAAGAAATATGACACCAACTGGTTGTAGACCAAGGACAATCCACCCAACCGTAGACACCACTGCTCCAAATATCAATAGCAATTTCACCCCCGATCCAGGGCTATGAATCCACAACGACAGTTCCAGAGTGTACTTGGGTTCCCAAATGAGTCATCAAGCTCTCATAGGTTTCCAAACACCCACAACAATCCAAGCACCTAGCTCTCTTATACCCAACCTGTACTGCCCAAGAGAATGGACTTCCACCCTTCTCTGCCATCCAGTCCCTCAAGCAGTCCTTCTCTTTTTCTTATTTTGGGCCTCCAGCATAGCTGGTCCAGAAAATCGGTGCTAGAATGCTTAGGACTCACATTTGTGAGAAAAAAAGGGCACAAGATAACGCATGTCATACATGTAGGCCCCAGGTCATGGTTGGATCACACTAGTGGCCTCTACAACCAACTATCCTATGGCTAATTCTTCAGCAATTCAGCTCCCTTTCCCAAGCCAAGATGCAAATGAGGAAGGATCAATGAATGGGTAATAGGTTGCATGAAAGTGTGTGAGGGAAATAATGGGATAATGAATATGTGATAAAGCAGACGAGCCATTGACCAACAACAAACAACCCACAACCAACCCAAAAATTAGACTAGGGAAGGGTTTAAGTAACCTCGTGATGAAATCAAGAACCTCCTGGCCTTCCCCAAGAAGCTCACGTAATTGTTCCCCTCCCTTAGACAAAAAGGGTAATTTGAATAAGAATAAACACTTAGCCCCTCAATCTCCCTCTCTTGTGGAATCATAGCCCCCTATAACTCTAGTCCATGTTTGTCTAGCATCTAAGGATGTATTTATTATTAATAATGATCAAAACATTACATTTCGTGGGCATATTGGCCCTTTAATAATTGTTTGGGCACTCAGGCCTCTGATCATTGTAACAATACATTATTTAAAATGGAGGTTCAAAACTTGGTGTGTTACATTCCACCCCCAAACTGATGGCTAAACCGAGGTCACCAATTGGATGATTGTGCACATCCTACACATGCACAATTCTAAGCACCCCCATACATGGGACGAGAGTCTCCCATATGTCCAACACAGTTACAACCAATCTCTCCATAGTTCCACTGGCCATAGCCCATTTCAGGTGGGTCTGGGATTCCAACCCTTAGGACCCATGGATTTTTCATTTTCTCTTGTCACCACAAAGAAAGACTCATCCCCTGATCATTCTAGGATCAACAAAGCCACCAGATTCATTGAGAAAATTCATCACATCTGCCAACAAGTCTGGAAGATTTTGCATAAATCCAATGCTAGGTACAAGCATCGCCATGATCAACACAAGGTACCACACCAGTTTCAGGTTGGCGACAAAGTTTGGTTACATTTGCAGAAGGATCATCTCACTGGGCCCCATCGAAAGCTTCACCCACTTCATTATGGGCCTTACACTATCACCAAGGCTATGGGTAGAAATTATTTTGAGCTCAACACTCCACCCTTCCTTGGTCTACATCCAGTATTCAATGTGGACCTCCGTTGGCCCTATTTTCCACCATTATTGAACACCTCTAAGATCTTCGAACAAATGACACAAATAGAGCTTAAACCTGACTACATGGAACAAGCATCCACCGATCAGATAGTGGCCACATAGGTTAATGGCACTCACCAACAGGGAATCTAGCTTTATCGGGTTTTCAAAGAAGGGAAACTCCTACACCAAGGCAAGTGGCTCACTTGGGGCCAAATCCAACAGAAGTTTCCTCACCTAATGGGGGAACTCAACGCAATGCATACCATTTCTTCCTAAGGGGGGTGGATTGATCCAGGTGGATATTGGTGGCCACCCACCTATTCCAACTAGCTCCTCATGTTCATTTTTTATTCAACATGTCTTTCTATACTCCTTTATAATTGTGATTTCTACACTTTTGGGGCTATTCAAAGACTCACACAGTCTCTAGGTGGATATGGATGTCTTCTCATCTAATCCAACTAGCCTATTTTCTATGTTTTCATGTCAGGACATCTTGTTGTACTTCCAAGGTTGTTTTGGGCCCCTAAACATTGTTTTTTTGACTCACCACAGTCACACTATAGACAAAGTATTAGTCTAACAGTGGAATGTGTAGTTCTTTGAAAGATATTTCTAACGGGTTATCACGCACCTAAAATAGAGGTCGTATGAAAAAGTTACGACACTAGGAAGTTGAGGTACCAAATTACACCAACGTACCTATAGGGCCTACATAACTTTTAGTGTTTCCCCTTCTAGGGTTAGGTTTTTGGATGTCTAGGGTTTTGGCATTCATGAGTAATATCAAAAATTCCTATGGAGCCTCATTGTACTCCATTCTTCTCAAACGAATACGCGTAGTAGCTACATCTCTTCTCAGAGATAGCTACCACCATTTGAGCAAGTTTCAGTTCTGTAGTTTTACAGCTTCAACCTATTTCATTATTTAATAGAAGATATTGTTCACTAGATATTTGTGTTATTCTTCTTATCTCTGTGTTTATCGTATTTAGTTTGTTAATTAGTTCATTTCGCTCCTAAATCTGGATCATAGGTACAAAACACTTTGGGGAAAAGGAGTGTTAAGACATTCAAAACTCTCGAAGGTCGGAGGCCAAAGCGGATCACAGCCGTTGGCTGTGGGAGAGACAAGAACAATAGATCTGTCCAAGTGAGTTCGCGGTTAGGGGTTTAGTAAAAAGTGTTGCAGTTTTTGCCAAAACAGTCGAAGCCCAAAATTGCAAGGTGCTAAAAGGAGTTTAGCCCCAAGTCATAGCCCGAGGTCACGTGTGGCGAAGGGATAATATGCCTGAAATTGTAAATTAGAAAAGAGCTTAGGAAGAGGGTCATGGCTACCATATGACCTGCACCTAAGGTGATAAAAGGGCCTGTGTTTAATTAAGTTTGAGACCAGGAAGGTCTCAAGGAGCTAATCCAACTCATGTAGTTAAATATCCTTAACCAAGAGTTCGCACAGCCCCAAGGAGAGAAGGGGGGTTAGCATCAACTACAAATATCTAGTTTAAACTCACATGCTTGTTGCCCTATTATTTTGAGCTTAAGCATGGGACTTAGTTATGTTTCTATACTATTCTCTTGTTCTAAATTTTAGAAAATGTATTCAACTTGCCTTTAGAATAAAGGGTATTATTTCAATAAATCTATGTGAAGAAGTAACTCCCTACTTTGAATTCCTTGATGCAATTTTTTTTTTTGAATTCCTTCATTTGTGTAGAAAAACTATGAGTTTTAATTCTATAATGATAGAAATTTAGAGCATGAGTACAACCCTTAAGGATTCAATTTTTAAACTAGGGATCTAATACCATGTGTAGTAACCCTATTGATAAATTTATGTGCTATGATCTTGTGTACTAATTTATGTTTTTTCTAATTCAGACTTTTTGCACATACAAATTACCATGCTATTGAATTATTTTTTTCTGTATTTCCTATCAACATAATTTATTTGACATTACATATGTTAGCGTTAGAAGTCACTCCCAGAGTGCAGTAGGAGAATATCCTGACACCCATCAGTTTATGTCATGATTTTTTTATCAAGGGTGATCGAAAGAGACCAAACTCAGAATGATATCGTTTTAACTCAGAATCTTGGACCGAACTATGTACGAACATGCTAGGTCTTAGTCTAACTTAAGTTAGTAGGTTGTAGTAAGGGTAAGCAGGAGGAAGACATTAACGAGAAAATGTAGAGGTCGACCAAATATGTCAGGCCTTTCAGTAACCCCAGGATGAATGATTTAGACACGAGAACTCCTAGAATTTAAATCACAAGGAAACTAAGAAATATCACAGCATTACAACAAATCATTTATCATAACACAGTCACAATGGTTCATGTGGATCGGTTGATCATGAAATCTTTAGCATTAGAAGGAAAACAGAGTAAATAAGAAAGTTGACTACCATTTAAACAAGAAATCTTGGATACACATACATGATCATAGAAACCAGTGCTTCATCAAAGCCATACAATAGGGAGCTTAGCTCTACCAACGATGCTTTACAAAATGGAAAAATTGCCCACATATACCCAAAGAAAACAACAACAGCAAAACCGAGACTTCTTCATTAATAACATTATGTCTGCATGTTTACTAGCAAACTGGGCATGCAGTCTCTGGACAGTCGTGCACTTATGTCAGATGCAATTAGAGTCCTGGCACCCCACAGAAGAATTGACCTGTCTCGGGTCCTTTTCTAGCTTTCCATTTATAGTGGAGACAATGTCTAACCAGCAACAACAACTTCAATAACTGCCTCCTTGGGATCGGGAACAACCTGGTCAACTCTGCCTTTCGGGACGTGGAGGTCTTCTCACAGTGCCACCTGGATCTGCCAACCGAATGCTTGGAAAGACTTGTAGGTAGGTGTGATAAATGGGGTATATTATAGGAAGCAGTGTAAGAAAAAAGGTTAGGTGAGGATGATTTGGCATGTTCAGCATGGAAGAGGGAAGGGAAGTGGCCAAGGAGGTGACAGGGGTGAGACACATGGAAAGAGGCAGGAGGGTGATAGACGAAAGGAGGAAAGGTGATGGGATATGACAGTTCGAGGGAGGACACGTCGCTTATGGAAAGACAATGTGGAAGGGAATGGGACAAGTTTTGGAAGGTGGGAGGGAGCGAAAGGGGATAAGGTGTGCCAAGATGGCACTAAGTGGAGGTGAGATATCAGGTGGAAGACAGATGGAGGAAGGTGGACGGTGGAGGAAATCAGAGATGTGATAGGGGGGGGGGCTCTTTAAGCTGCCAATTCTGGATCCCCCCGCCCCCCCCTTCTTTAAAGGTAGAAAGGCGAGGGGGATCTAGAATCCAACCTTGACCATAGATCTGGGTGCCCCAATCCCGACCATTAAGAGATGCGCGTCCAATTTTGGACACCACCCCCCCCCCCACCATTTTAGAGGTAGAAAGGTGAGGGGCCTCCAGAATCCAACCTTGACCGTAGATTTGGGCGCCCCAATCCAGACTGTTGAGAGACGCGCGCATAATTTCGGACCCCCCCTCGCCCCCCTTGCTTTAAAGGTAGAAAGGTGAAGGGACTCTAGAATCCAACCTTGACTGTAGATCTGGGCATGCAGATTTTGGCTGCCCAGATCTGCCTATCGCTTAACCAAATGTGCATTTGCACCCCAACCTAGGGTAAGTGGGTTTTTACCCCACTTCTTTGCATTTTTCCACCCAAAGGGGCTTATCTCTTAGGAAAACACACCCTTTACAAGAATTTGTGATAACATTAGGCTCCATGGGGGATAGAGTCGTCCCTATGATGCTCTAAGGACTCATTTGTAGTTCCAGTGCCTTGATGTTGGGCTATGGAGTCATTTATTAAGCCGAAAACAAATAGAAAAATAATATTTACAAAAATAGAGGAGCCATATAAGGATTTAAACGAAACATTTCTTCAAGAAATGCCCATTTACTGGGCCATTAAAAACTTCTTCTCCCTCCAAATCATGCAACCTGTAAGTGATGTTCGAGAATACTTCAGATATTTTGAAAGGTCCAATCCAGAGGGCATCAAACTTGTTGTGTTTGCCTCTATCCTGTTTGGGTGCATCCCACTTAAGAACCATATGTCCCAGCTTGAATTCTTCCTTTCTGACCTTCCTGTCAAAGGCCTGCCTGATCTTCTGCTGATGACTATGAGCTCTATCCATTACATGCTCCCTGGTCTGTTGCGCTTCCACCAGCTAATGAATTCTTCTGACCATATGATTTGTCTCTCCTTCATAATCTTGAAAGAATTTTTCCATAGGCAAAGCTAGCTGAATGGGAAATACAGCTTCTGTCCTGTAAACAAGTTGAAAAGGGGAGGTGCCCAGGGACTTCTTTGTTGTCACTCGATCGACCCATAGAGAAAATTTGAGCTTTGAATCCCATGATTTCTTATTGTGTTCCAACAATCTTTTTATGAGCTTGATCAGACTTTTATTGGAAGACTCTACCAGTCCATTTCCTTGAGGATAATAGGGAGTGGAATGAATCATTGAAATCTCAAACTGCCCACAGAACGTAACCAAAGGTTCATACTTGAAAGAAGCAGCATTATCAGTCACAATTTTGTTGGGACAGCCAAATATGGCTATAATATCCTCCAAGAAGCTAATAATTACCATTTGTGAAGCACTCTTTGCGGGGAAAGGTTCTATCCACTTCGTGAAATAGTCTGTTGTAGTCAGGATCCATCTATGTTGGCCACTTGAAGAAGGGTGAATTTCTCCAATAAATTCCAACCCCCATTGTTGAAAGGGTGTTGAAGCTACTACAAGCTTTAGTGGAAAAGATTCAAGTTGTTTCTTCCCTGAGAACCTTTGGCATTTGATGCAGGCTCTAACCTCTCTATAGACATTAGTGAATAAGGTGGGACAATAGTACCCAACCCTAATAATTTTGTGGGTTTTGGTCTTCCAGAAGTGGTGTCCCCCACATAAGCTACTATGAAAATCAAACATGACTCTTTGGGCCTCCTGTGGGTTCAGACATATCAAAAGCACCCCTAAAGGGTCTTTCCAGTATAAAACCTGGTCAATAAGGCAATACTTGACTGCGTTGAGATTTAGATCTCGTGCCTTGATTTTCCCCATTCCATCAGTGGGCTTTAATTCTAGCAGAAAATATATAAGGTCTTTATACCATGTGCATTCTGCTAATGACAAGTTGTCTTAAGTATCTTTATTGGACAATTCAACTTGTTGAATATCTGAGCAAACATTGATGAAATTGACCCCCAAGGCCTTACAATTGGATTCAACCAACAAATTGGATAAAGCCTACCCTTTAACCAACTTGGTGGGCTTTATCTCCAGGTCAAACTCAAGGATCTTGGCAGTCCACTTGGCCCTTCTCCCATCTATGTCAGGTTGTATAAGGATGTCCTTCACAGAGGCTGAAGGAACATATGAAATCACCTTTGAGTGCAAGACATAGGCTCTGAAATATTTGAGAGATTTCACCAAGGCATAGGCCTGTTTCTCCATGATCTCATACCTGATTTATGCTTCTCTTAATGCCTTATTAAAGAAGGAAATGAGTTTCTCTCACCCTCCCTCATTTTTCTGTAATAAGACCGTTGCTACTGTATCAAAAGAAGCAAAAGAAAAAATTAGGAAAACCTTGGAATAATCAGGACTGATCAACACAGGCGCCTCAGTCAATGCCTTCTTTATTTGGACAAAACATTCCCTGGGCTCAACAGTCCACTTTACTTCATTTCCTTTTCTGAGCATGATTGTTATGTGTTTCACCAACTCAGCAAAATTTAAGACGAACATCCTCAGAAATTTAATCTTCCCCAGGAAAGCCTGGACCTCTTTCTTGGATCTTAGGAGTGACAGGGTCTGAATTGCCTCCACCTTGCTGGGATCAATTCTCACTCCCTCTGCTAATACTATATGGCCTAATAGCTTCCCCTCCTTCATAGCAAACAAATATTTCTTGGGGTTCAAGGAGAGGCCAAACCTTCGACACTTCAAGAAAACCTTCCTCAAGTGACAACAGTGTTCTTCATTAGATAGGGAGAAGACAGTGATGTCATCCAAATAGATCACCAAAAATTGACCTTTATCCCCAATGAAGGCTATGTCCATGACTCACTAAAATGTTTCCCCTGCATTCATCAGTCTGAATGGCATTTTGGCATACATGAATGTCCCCCAAGGAGTAGTGAAGGTTGTTTTTTCTCTATCCTCAGGCAGGACTAATATCTTATTGTAACCAGAAAAGTCATCGATCATGGATATCCAAGTAGCACCACTCACCCTTTGCAATATGTGTTCCATCTTAGGTAGGGGGTAATTTTCCTTCTTTGAGCTTCTGTTCAAATTTTTGAAATCAACACAGAGTCTGATTTCTCCACTCTTCTTTCTTACCGATACCAAATTAGCCACCCACTCAAAATATCTTAGAGGGACAATGATTTTGGCATCTAACAACTTCTTCACTTCTCTCTCCATGACAGGCGGCAATATGGGGTTAATATGTCTTAGATTTTTCCTGAAAGGATTAGCTTCCTCTTTCAGTGGGATCTTGTACTCAATTAAATATGTGTCATATGTCCCGAGGTATTCATAGGTCCATGCAAACACATCGAAAAATTCTTTTAATAACTTAGTATACTCGGCCCTTTTCTCCCTTGACAAGTTGCTCGACAACTTGAGGAATTTAGGCTCCTCCTATGTGAAAATGTTGCACTCAGTTGTATCAACATTTCCATTTGAAACCCTACCCTTTATTGACACATCATTCCCATCGAATAATCTTTCTAAAGGAACTAATCCTTTTGAAATGTGATTGCTAGGCAACTAAACAATATGGTGACTAGCAATTTTATTTGAAAAAATCTCAGCGTGAAGGTCATCTTCGGGATCAGGATCCTGATCAATGTGTAATGTAGAGAATTCATCGACAGACTCAAGAAATTTTCTGATTTCTAGATCATCCTCAAATACCTTCTAATGCTTGATATTGTCTAGTACAGAGGGCCTATATCTTATCTCAACCTCATGTTTGATCTTACTAGGCAAAGGGATCTTAAACTGGCTAGCCAAAACAGCTGGGGAATCAGCCAAAGTATTTTCCTCTCTTGGAATAAATGAAATGTTGAATGCCAAGAAAAAATTGTCAATTAGGTCCCATACCTCATTTCTATAACTTCTAAGTCAAGGATTCTTAGCCTGATAAGAATTTCTGATCTGTTGAACTATCAACTCTGCATCTCCAAACACTACTACCTCCACAATTCCCATTTCTTTTGCATCCCTTAAACCTAGAACAAGAGCCTCATATTCAGCCACATTATTGGTGGTCTCAAAATCTAGCTTGTATGAAAGGGAAATGGCTTCCTGAAAAGGCGACACAAAAAACACTCCAGCACCAGCACCTTCAATAGAAGAATCTCCATTGAAGAACATTTTCCACACAGAGGTAGTTGGGGGAGGTATTTCTCGATCAGATATGGGTTGTTTTCTAATTTGAAGAGGGGTTTTAGGAGCATTAGTGAGTTGCAAAATACTAGACCCCAAATCAGTATCAAGTGCGAAGATAGGATGATTGGTGGGGTCTGCTTCATCACTAACAATGTAAGCCAGTTGAGCTTCTCTATATAACCTTTTGTGTTCCCCTCCAAAGACGGGAATGGTGGCATATGTGAGGTCCATCTGTAATGTCCCTCCAAGATTTTTAATCCATGATCTTGACAACAACATGCCAAACTTGGGGGGGGGACATCAGCTACTACAATGTCCATGACCACACTCTTCATGGGCAGCTGAAACAATGATACTTCCATGTCTTTGATGTCTCCAAGACATTGCACCCTCCTTGAATCAAAAGATTACCAATCATGATAGGCCTTTGTTACTTCCAGTCCCAACTCTTCCATGAATATTTTGGGCATGAGGTTATGGGAAGCCCCTGAATCCATCAAGCAGTTATGCAGCACCTTATCATGTATGTTCAGGGATGTGTAGAAGGGAGGGGATGAATCATCTTTTTCTTGTACCATGGGATCGAGGATGACTTCTGGCTTTTCATCCTGGAGATTTACTGATTCTGCAGCAAGCTGGGGGGACTCAGATTGTAGCAGTCTGGAGAGGGACGTTTTGAAATATTCATTTTTAACTAGCTCTGAGAGAGGTACATGAATTCTAAGTTTTTCAATTTCATGCTCAAAACTAAAGGGAGAAGGAGGCTTAGGAGCTTCTCTTACCTCAGGGACAGGATTTTTGGCTGTTGGAGAAATATTTTGAGTGATCCTCTCCTTGGTAGTGCACGCTACAGGATTAGCAGGCCTTTCTGCTACAAGAGGTGGATCTAGAATATCAACCTTCCCTTCATTCCTTTTTGACCTGAGGTTGTATCTGTTAGGACTGCTGCCTTTGGCCTTCTCCCCCTTGCCCAACTCGTTGATTTGACTATTCATAAGGGATTCTTCATATGCAGATTGAGTCAAATGGGGGAAAGGGGAGGTGTCTCCAAAATAGTGGATTTCAAGACCAAGCTCATCTATCTCCTCTCCTTCCTCACCAACAACAAGGTTATTTTGAAGAGGGGTCTAGATCCTCTAGTCGTCTCTATCTCTGTTCCTTTGTTCCCTTGGTATAATTTGAGGGACATTATTATTTGGCCTCCTGAAACCTTTGTTATCAGTATTTCAGGGATTTCTATATATGGGCTTCCCTTCTAATTCCCACCTGTCCATCCTAGCCAAAAGTGATTTCAGCACGTTAGTTACCTCATCCCCTTGGGGGGTAAGGGCAGAGGAACCTAATGAGGAGGGTTCAACTCTCCTACTGGGCATATCTCTATCTACTTTATTTCTAAGTTGGTTAAAATACAACATATTTGACTCAACTTCCCCAGTCGAATCCTGCATGTGAGCTAAGGAAGTGGCTCATCTTTCCCTCAACAAGAGGTAGAAATCGGGATCAAAAGCACTAGCATAAGTGATATTGGTAGAGGCTTCTGAGGGATTTATCTCAACGGGAATATTATTGTACATTTTATTGACTCTCTTGGAGAAATCAAAGACAGACTATCCTTCCATTCTTTACAAGAACCCAAACTCTATCATGTAATACATAAAGTCTTTTTTGTCTCCCCACTGTCTCAAGAAGGCATTTTCCAAAGCATCAATCCCATTGACAGATCCAAGAGACAGGGCCTTAAACCATTTCCTGGCCTCGCCTTCAAGGCTATGGAAAAAAATCCCCATCCATACGTCTGCATGCATGATAACAAGATCATTTTTGAAAATGTAAAAGGCTTTAAGGTGTTGTTCTGTAGATATGTCTCCTTCGCTTGTGAACCTGGGTAACTGCTTAAGGTATCCATCTGCTAGAAGGGCATTGAGAGGTTGAGGTAGCACAAGGGGAGCATACCTAGTAGTTATTATAGCTTGCATTCTAGTCATGTGGGGATTTTCTCCAGCCATAGGAATATTAGGTGGAGGAGAACTAGGAGGAGAAGGAGTTCAAATAGGGGATATTGGATCTAAGCTTTCAGATAGAAAAGGAAACAATGGAGGATTCAGAGAGAAGTCTACAGGGCTTGAATGAGAAGATGCTTCTCTCTCTGCAGTAGTAGCCACAATAATAAGAGGAGCAATGGTAAAGCTAGGAGTGGGGAAATCTCATGTGGTCCTAGGTCTATACCAAGCTGCAATGTCAGGGGAGATAGGAGTGACAAAAGTTTCTCCCTCCAATCCCAGACTAGGAGAAGAAAACTCAGCAGGAACACTCCCAAAGTTTAGAAAATGGAAAACTTTAGTAATAGGTCAGTTGGGAAACTAAGAAAAAAAAAATGGAGATTCTAATAGAGGAAGATGAGAACTGTCAGAAATACCTAGTTCAACATCAGACATTTCTCCTTTGAGGGCCCTTCCCTTTCGGACAAGCTTCTCAGGATTTTCTTTAGGTGTAACTAGAGGTAACTTTGGATGAGACCGCTTGTGTCTGGCCCTCGAAGCCACAACTAAAATAGTAGGTTTGTCACAGTGGAGTCATCACAATGGAGTCATCAGGTGCACAATAGCAACCTTGTAGGGCTCTAATGCCTGATGCACCTTCAGAATCAGAGGCTCAATGTCGTTCAATCGCAGGGAAAATATTCAACTTCGTCCCCAGCAACGGCAGCAAAAATTTTAGCGTCAGAAGTCACTCCTGGATTGCAATAGGAGAAGATCCTAGCACCCATCAGTTTATGTCACTATTTGTTTATCAAGGGTGATCGAAAGAGAGAAGACTCAGAATGATATCATTTTAACTCAGAATCCTGGACTGAACTATGTATGAATAGGCTAGGTCTTAGTCTAACTTCAGTCAGTGGGTTGTAGTAAAGGTAAGCAGGAGGAAGACATTAACGAGAAAATGTAGAGGTCGATTGAAGACGTTGGGCCTTTCAGCAACCCAATGATGAATGATTTAAACATGAGAACTCCTAGAATTTAAATCACAAGGAAACTAAGAAATATCACAGCGTTACAACAAATCATTTATCATAACACAGTCATAATGGTTCATGCGGATCTGTCGATCATGAAATCCTTAGCATTAGAAGGAAAAAAGAGTAAACAAGAAAGAAGACTGTCGTTTAAACAAGAAATCTTGGATATAGATACATGATCATAGAAACCAGTGCTTCACCAAAACCATACAACAATGAGCTTATATCTACCAACGATGCTTTACAAAATGGAAAAATTGCCAACATATACCCAAAGAAAACAATAGCAGCAAAACCGAGACTTCTTCATTAATAACATTACGTCTACATGTTTACTAGCAGACTGCACCTGCAGTCTTTGGACTGTTGTGCACTTATGTCAGACGCAATCGGACTCCTGGCACCCCGCAGAAGAATTGACCTGTCTCGGGTCCTTTTTTGGCTTTCCATTTATAGTGGAGATGATGTCTAACCACCAACAACAACTTCAATAACTGCCTCCTTGGGATCAGGAACAACCTGGTCAACTCTGCCTTTCAGGATGTGGAGGTCTTCTCACAGTGCCACCTGGATCCACCAACTGACTGCTTGGAAAGACTTGTAGGCAGGTGTGATAAATGGGGCATCTGATAAGAAGCAGTGTAAGAACAAAGGTTAGGCGAGGATTATTTGGCATGCTCGGCGTGGAAGAGGGAAGGGAAGTGGCCAAGGAGGTGATAGGGGCGAAACACATGGTAGGAGGCAGGAGAGTGATAGACGAAAGGAGGAAGGGTGACATGATATGATAGTTTGAGCGAGGACACGTCGCTTATGGTGGGACGACGTGGAAGAGAATGGGACAGGTGTTGGAAGGAGAGAGGGAGTGAAAGGGGATAAGGTGTGCCAGGATGGCACTAAGTGGAGGTGAGATATGGGGTGGAAGATAGATGGCGGAAGGTGGACGGCGGAGGAAATCTAAGATGTGACAAGTGGGGGGGGGCCTCTTTAATATACCAATTCCAGACCCCCCACCCCTCTTTAAAGGTAGAAAGGCGAGGGGGCTCTAGAATCCAACCTTGACCATAGATCTGGGTGCCCCAATCCCGACCGTTGAGAGATGCGCATCTAATTTCGAACCCCCCCCCGCTTTAAAGGTAGAAGGGCAAGGGGGATCTGGAATCAAACCTTGACCATAGATCTAGGTGCCCCAATCTAGACTGTTGAGAGATGCATGTCTAATTTCGGACCCCCTCCCCCGCTTTAGAGGTAGAAAGGCAAGGGGGCTCTGGAATCCAACCTTAACCGTAGATATGGGCACACAGAATCTGGCCACCTAGATTTACCTGCCACTTAACCAAATGTGCATTTGCCCCCAAACCTAGGGTAAGTGGATTTTAACCCCACTTCTTCGCATTTTTCCATCCAAAGGGGCTTATCTCTTAGGAAAACACACGCTTTACAAGAATTGGTGATAACGACATCTACAGTTTAATCAATCAAATTATAATTTTATTACATTAATTTAAACAATGTAATTCATGTAATAAGATAAGAAGTATGAAAAAATACCAACAACAATGTTTAATTTAGCATCTCAATTTTGTAGTAGTCCATCTCCTTAGATTCTTAGCTCCCTATCCAAACTAGATTTTTAACTTCACAACTAGCTAGGAACGATCTATCTAGATCTCTAACTCTAGGAATCCTTTTGTTTTCCTATTCCTATGTGCCTAAAGCTCTAATAACAACACCCATCCCACCACAAATAGCTCAACAACTCAACCCTCACTCGCTCATAGCCTTGGTCTCACAAGTATGAGTTTTTAAAGTTGAAATGGTTCTCTCCCTACTTAAACAAAAATTCCTGCCTAATTATGCAACCCCTTTCCCTCTCCAAAAGCCCCCCTTTATCCCCCTTCTCCACTTCCTTCCTAGCCTCCTAAGAAGGGTCTTTGGAAGGTCAAAATATCATAAAATACTCTCCCCTAACCTACCCACATTAATCAACCTAACATGTTATCAAATCAAATAAATATAATTAATTTTGGGTATGTTACAAAATGCAAGTCCTACTAAATGAAAATAAAATTGAAAATGAAGTCATATTTTTCCTTTTATTAAAGTATAAATAAGTCCCAAAATGAAATCTAAAAAATCCAAATGATGTAAAATTATAATCATATAATTTTACTTATACTACAACCATCATACACCAACTGTTAATAAAAATACCATAATACTTTGTATATCGCACAATGATACTAATGTATGCATAGCAGGTGCATACATAGCTCATGTGTGTACTAATGATAACAATCATCACATCTAATGCATGGTTCCCATCTTCTCTTATCTAATCACACAAGAAGGTAATCCTTTAAACATAACATCCAACAGTTTTACTAACTACGTCACAATATTCCAATATGAACTAATCACTACACCAAAATCATCATGAATGAACTAAACACGCATTTAATGCACAAAAGGGAATAAGGAACTAAGGTTGCATTCATAATTCTCAATAGTGTTCTTAACTAACCTGGATCAACCTTCCTTCCTAACCTACTTCCATCTCCACATCATATGCACTCCTCTGTTGGACTGTGCTAGAATATCAACTACATTTGCCTAACCCCAAATAGAACCCATAAGTGGAAGTGTCAACTATCTTGACCAAGCTTCCCTAGTAGGAAACTAACAATCACCATTAGACGTCTAAGGGAATGTGGCTTAACACAACCCTCCCATGACTCTAGACTTTGGAGGATAAACAATGGGAGGTACCTCGACCCCTCCTGATAGAACTAGGATTAACACCATATCGTTCACCATATTGTATTTCTATTTTATTTATCATATCCATAGTACATATTGATTCATTTGAACATATAATCTAAAATAATGTATACATACAAAAATATTTCATTTAAATCTTGCATGATGGAAGTAAATCACCCTACATCCATAATTAATCACCTAAACAATAACTATACTAAAATTTTGCATATAAGTAAATTTACATGTCCTTATAATAGAATTCCATTGTTCTAACAAAGTTCCACATATAATAAGAAAAAAAAAATACAAAATAATGCATAACACAATTTAGCTACCTAAGTCAAAATGGAATGTTATAATGTGAACCATAGTTTCTAGCACAATATATTGTTCCAACACAAAACATAGCATAAGAGGCATGGGTAGGTGCACCAAGACTAGTGATTTACCTATATTATATTGAAGTTTCTTACCTAGCAATAGAGCCAAAGACAATGAGATTATGTACCAAATTCAATCCCCGCCAGCATTTCCACGTCGTTTGTTTTTCCTCTCGATCAAATAAAACAATATAATGAACTAGAATCATTGAATCACTAAGAAAATAAACATTAAATTATGTTTATTACATTATTTTTTATGAAAAAAGACATTGCATTTGGTTATTTCATTCATAGTGTTTTTATAACTTGTTATTTAATTTATATAAATGATTCCAAAATTATTACTACTTTGTGAATCTGATATAAATTAACATAATTCTATTGGTATTACACTTTATCAATAATAAAAATGTTTACGCGTCAGTTAGTTCAGTGACATATAAATTGCATGCACGTCATTCACTCGTCAATATTTTGTTGATTTACAACGAGCTCAAGGTTTCAAATCCTAAGTATTTGTAGAAGTTTTTAAAGTTTTGTTCCAACATGTGATGTTGGCCATGGGAGGATGTTGAAATCGAACAAGACAATCATTGATAAAGTTTCAAGCCTTATTGGTCATGGGTTTGATTCCTCTACAGGCCAGATTTGTGATGGAACATTGGGGGAGTGCAATGATGATGAGCTTATGATGGATTATGAGGCGCATGGGATGGTTTTGAGGATGATCTGTTCCATGTTCCTAACTACAAATAACTGCCACATTAACTACAAATAACTGGCTTCTAATCCAGTTCCATGTCGTCCTTGGTATGGGAGGTCTTATTACACTAAGAAGGTCTATTGGTATATTAACTACAAAGCATTGCCTTCTAACTGAATTCTATGTCGACCTCAGTGTGGGAGGTCTAGTTACACTCATAATTTTTACATGATAACAGGCACTACTATCACTCGATGTCGGTGTTACACTAGCTAAGCTTCACCTAGTTTCCTTGCTTTTACCCCTTTCTACAACCTTACTATATAACATATTTTATTGTCCATCTAAATAATCTTATTAGCATGTGTGTGAGTGCTAATTTGTTGGATTTATGTGTTTTATGGCTAGATGGAACTTGTATTATCTACACTATTTGATAATTATTCCCTAAGTTTAGTTTGGTGTGTATTTATTGAGTTTGGTGTGTATTTATTAATAAAGCTAGACATTTTTGCAAATATAGCTTGAGATCGTTAAATGTCCATTAGCATCAATGATCACATATAGTTTGAAAAGCTCGATCATGTGTAGTCCTAATAGCTAAGCCTATGTTTCAACCTTTTTTTAAGCTAATTCATCATATTTAACTTGCAAAATCAAATTATAGAAAATAATTCCATTAAATGGAAGAAGCCATATTATTAAAAAAAACAAAAAATCCTTATTTAAAACATAAAATTTGATTGCCTTAATTAAATCTAAGATTATATATCTCATTAAAGGGGAAAAGATACAGGGATGCCATGCCATTGGTTTTTGTATTATTGAGCATAAATATCACTAAAATGAATTTGCATGAAGCCTAGTTGTTCTCACACTAACCTAGTAAATCCTTTTTTTCCTATTCAAAGGTGTTATGGGACAAATCCTCACAGGGATCTTGTTGAATACATAGAAAAAACTCTCTAGGATTAGCCTAGTAATATTAGATAGAAAATAGGTATATTCATATGGTTTTCTAGATGCAAGTAAATTATTTCCTTTTAACCAAGAAGGAGATGGATCATACATTCATTTAGATTGATGTTTATCCTAGCATGTTCGAGTTGTTGCAGCTCCTGAGATCAAACTATAGATCCTGCAATATTGCTTCCTACATACAAGGATATAAACAACCACCTATCTACTATCCTTATAGTTTTAGGAAAATTAAATTTGCTAGATATACTTTGATCTATCACTTATAATATCAGATCCTAACCATTCATTAATAGAACATAAATAATCTGGAGGAAAACTAATGATCTATTGATCATTAGGAAGAAATTACAACATATCCATACCTTAGGTGTTGATACATTCCTCCCTTGAGTCCTTGCTCCTTGCTTCTCCCTTGATTTTCTTGGTCAAGATAGGCTCACTGACTTCTAGATCTGATGGAAAGGACAAGCACCTCTGCAAATGGGAAGAATAGCATTGCTCTTGAATTCTCGTCCTTTCTTTCCCTAGACTTTCCTTTGTTATACATTTCTTTTGAGGAGGCTTGGGAGAGCTTCTATATATTCTAGATACCAATAGAAAATCGAATGATGTGAGTTCCTAGGCCCTTTTCATGAAGATACAACTCATCCATTCTCTATCACCTCTTGACTCCCCTAATCTAGAAGTTTTACAGAGCTTCACTTGTTGAGCTACTAGTGACCAAGGAGGGTCCTCTCCTGTTGTCTACTAGGTGTCCCGCAAGGGTCTCCAAAATGGATAAAATCTTAGGGAAAATGTGCATTTTGACTTACATATTCTTATGGATTCGTATTTGGCCTATAGGGTGGAAATTAAGGCTATAATAGATGCCCCCTAATGTGTGAGGTCAGAAAACGAGTGGATGGCCAAAATACATTACAAAAAAATATTGTCCATGTGAGGTAGCATGAGGAGAGAGCAAAGAAGTCCTATCAAACACCGAGGATGAGAGTAAAATAGACCATTCTCTAGGTAGACATACTCAGAATCTGAATGATCATGGCCTCCAAACAATACACTGTAGATCCGTGATATGAAATGCTAGACCATGGCAATGAAAGAATACATAGAATATAGATGAAGAGATGTAATGAGGCTCAATATTCAAGTCATGATGGTGCTAAAGGAGGGCTCCCAAGCCTATGGGAAAACATAGAATGGGTACCAAATGGCAATCTGCGTGCTAATTAGGGATCCCATGAAGGGTAGGCACTATCGAACTAGTTATGAAGTACAAAAGGAGTGGCTAGTGTCGCAACCAATGGAGTTTGTACCTAAGGGATAATGTTGGCAGTATGGATGGTTAATAATGCAAGGAAAAACCTATCCCTATATGCTATTTTAAGAATATATACCTCAAGTGTAGTGGATGTCACCATGTCCATAAAAATTCCTTGTCATCCTATCAAGATGCATAAAATAGATGCCAAGGTCAATTAAAGTGAGAATTCCATTAAAATAAAAATAATGAGCTCAAATAAAAATAAAAACTCACTTACTTGGTATCGTGGTGAAAAAATAATTTTTAATTTCCCAAAAACGTTATAAAAGGAAAATCACCTTGTTAAAAGCTCAGTCTTCATTTGGAAAGAGAGTAGTGTGAAGATATTGAGGATAAGTTCCTCTTCCAAGAGAAGGTGTGGAGATAATTGTGGAGATTTCTTCAACAATTCATCCATCAATCATGATCGATGTAAACACTAGAGAACCCTTATGCATTGTCCTGTTGATTTGTTTTTTGGGTTTGTAGAGGAAATGCGTGGCCGGGAGGTTTGTTGAGCATTTGACAAGAAAATGCTAGGGAACCCTCATGTTATTACCTAGAGACATCACACGGGGTCTCCTTGCATGTCTTGGGGGTGTCACATGAGGCCTCATGTGACGCTCTTTGATTGTCCAATGAGGCCCAAAACAATTGCTTGGGTAGGTCGACAATGCTCCCTTGGATGAGGGTTTTGGCTAGCAAACAATGTCTCAAAGCATTTCTTGACTAATGAGTTTATTTGTTCCTTGTCTGTTCAATGCAAACAACTAGATAAATATGATTGAATGGAAGGAAAGGAAGCACGAGTTTAAGGATTATGCAGCACAAGGGGATAATATGAATTTAGAAGCTCTTCGATAGTATGGGCTTCTTAAGTTTTTTCATTGTCCATTGCTGAGATCTCATGAGTATTTACTAGACCAACTAGGGAAAGGTCATACAACTAGACATGGATGACATACACTTTTGCACTAGGTTGTCCCAAAGAGGTGTACCATGACGAGTGGGTTATGCACCAGGAAACGATGAGTGTTCGATCATGGATTTTATTGAGGAATACTATCGGGTTGGTTTGCATAAGATGAGCAACCAGATCCCCATTCAGGATATTGTGGATCTACTTCTCAAGACCATCCTCTTCTGCATCACCCAGGATTCAGGATCCAAAGCCCCTCATTTGGCTTCCAAGACCAACATGCAAGTGGGTCTAATGTTCCTAGAGGCTACAATATTCAACTAGTGTGAGGGAGTCTTAGTCAATATGAAAAACCAATTGAATCTCTACAAGAAAGGAAAACAAAAGCAGTTCGGGTATGGCTCCCTCCTAGTGACTATCTTTCTGGAATGGGTGCCTCATTTGAGGCCTCATGTGGTGATAGGCCATCCAAGGCCCTCATACTTGCGCGTGATGCTTTGGGATGATTACATGGGGAGGCCACCAGGGTGACAACATTAGGATCATTACGAGATTGGGTTTTCCAGCTTGTGGTGTTAACACATTGTCAGCATTGAGGATTTCCCCTATGTGGGGACTGACTTCCAACAGGATCCATAATTGTCACTTCCCCTAAGAAACACATTGGGCCCAATGGGTAAGCATGTTTTTTTTTATATATTTCCATTTTTTAATTTTTTTTTAGCATATATAAAATATATCTATATTGGTAGTTTCATATTGACACAAATTTGTTTGTTGATGCAGATATAGAACCGAAGCGTCCAGAGGGATGTGGTCAATATTTTCATTGGAGCAATGATGAGGAGTCATTGGGAGGGGAGGGAGGTGGCAATAGTGAAGAAATACTTCACATTAGGTAGAACTTGGAGGGTATGAACATGGGAGTCCCCCCACACTAAAGGACAAGATGTCATGAAACCTACAATGACATTCTAAAGGCATGTCCCACCCCTTTCATTGACTTCTCCAAAAGGTGTCTCGGGAATTTTTATGATACCATGAGCATCAGTATTGAGTTTCCAATGGCACCCCCACTTTTTTTTTACTAGACATAGATATTTATCTGGTCTACACCTATATGTATCAGGAGGCCAATAGATCCATGATTTTGTATATGCACCTCTTTTGGAGGATGTAATCACACTTTGTAGATATATATACATATGTTTTGTTTCAGCTGCTATCTATAGATGTCTAAATGATGCGACTATGAGCCCATGTTTTATGTACATGCATTCTTAATTCCTTAATTTAATGAGATAAATTCCAATCTAACATGTAATTAGCTAACTGTTATCACCAAAAAATTGCTCATAGAAATACAGAAAATGGATGAAGAAATCATCAACACATATACAACATACTTCCAATATTTACAAAACCAATTCTAAGAAAGATAAACAAAACTATATAAAATACCCATAAATTTGTGTGTGCTTCCAACAAAGTCAGTGCATGCACATCTGTGCAGGCTAAAACAATTCCAAATGCACAAAATTCATGACCCGCATCATTTTCCATGAAGAAACCTGTGTGGATGTAGAAGCGATGCATTTATGATTTTGGTCAGGCCTCAACCACTTCCAGGATGAAGTAATTCAAGACAAGACCTCAAGATCAGCCTTGGAATGATTAAAAAGATGTGATGTAACTTAAAATCCCTCCCATTCACATTTGGAGAAATATATCAAATACCATGTTATGGTTCTTCAAATAGAGGGCCATTGTATGCACAAATGGAAGCGGATCATAGCATTGTTATGTTGTCCAAATACTCTTGGAGAAGTTGTTTGATCTCTTAAGAATAACTTGGGAAAGCATAGCATAAGGAAAGATTTTCACCTCTTGGGAAGCTTTTCCATAGAGTTATTCACCATTTTAATTCAAAATAGGAGAGTAATATCTCTACTTTGAGGGATTCAAGAGCCCTCCCTAGGAGGAATAAGGGATTCATAAATCCCACATTTCTCCTCTTGGTGTTCTCAATTTCAAAGACCAATCTCTATTGAGTAACCACTCTTGTTGTTCAATTTCATGCATCCTTTGTTAATGTTTGTTTAGTTTAGTTTCCATTATTGATTATTCCTATCTTTCTTTATTTCTTTCTTTCTAGCTTGTGGGTTCACTAATCTACTAACCATTGTTTTGTGTTGCTTTTTTGGCTTACCAAATAAATCAAAGGGGTCTATTTATTTTCACCCTTGTGATCAAAATCCCTAGACATATTGGGGACCATACAGGGGACAAGAATACATATTCCTCAACTAGGTTATTGGAGTTGTTATTCTCACTTTTTAGTGTTTACAAGGTCTAAAATAGGCCCATCTTACCCTTCAAATACCATAATTCAACCATGTGTGGGTTGAAGTCATTTGAAATTTCTGGCCTATCATTTATTTTTGTGCATGTGGGTTCAAGTATAACAGTTGCATGAACCGCTGAGTTTTGCGCACTGTTCACACTCACCAACTGTGCACAGTGCACGTTGTGCACAACTGTCTCACTGCATAGCCAAGTGTAAGTCCTCTTTTTCATATTGTAAGGCTTGTTGAGCCCATTTTCATCATCTATATTAGGTTTACTTTATTCACTTTGTAAAATCCATAGGACACAGCCTTTGGATTCATTCTTGCATATATACTTATCCAAAATAGTCATGTAAGGGGTATAAAAAGAACCTTTGCATCTTTTACTTCCTTGGTTGCCACATGGATGGCCTAGTGCAACATCTTAATCTTAAAAGCATAGAAAGTTCTTGTTTTCTTTTGCAATTCAGCACACTAAATAGGGACTACATAATATTTTAACAATCTTCAAGTACATTCTCTTTTCTCACACCTTAGTGTGACCTTGGAAATCCAAAAAAAGATTGTTCAAATAAATATCCATCTCCCTCTCAAAAGCAATCTTTAGGAGAGGCCAATACCTATTAGTTTTCTCATTTAATGAAACTAAATCCACCATTTTAGGACAAGAAAATACCTCTTAATTTGCTTATTGAAACATAATCTAAAAGGTTTGTAAGGGCCCACACATGCCCATATGTGCGCAATATTAAGATAGTTTCAAATTTCTAGAGAAGAAAACCTAGCGAGTTTAAGGATTTTGTAAAGGCCCATACATGCCGACATGCCTACAATATAGGATAGTTTCAAAGCTTTATTGGATTAGATAACATTCTAGGGAGATTAAAATCTCAAGAGTAAGGACTCACAACTCCACCATGCTAGTTACTTAGGGATTTTCCAAATTTTGAAAGGATTGTTTGTGAAACTTAGTAAGTTAGAGGTAAACAAGATTTGCAAAGGACCAAGAGATGTCCACATGTTAAAAAATCTATCACTTAAATTATTAAAAACCATTACACACTTTCATTTATTGCACACAACATCACCACATTTTCAAATTATTTTTACTAGAGACTTGAAACCATAGTATGCTCTTGTCCCTACACCCATAAGTGATCTGGGAGGATCAAAAGGGATTCATTTGTTTAGTACCAATATTTTGGTCACAACACTTTTTAACAATGAAGTTGGCCCATGACCCCAAATTCAAAACCTACTTTCACATCATAAAAGAAATCATAAACAACACATTTTCTAACCTCCATAGGAGGAACACCGAAAGAAAATTATAGCCAAATTTACGATTTTTGGGATAGGTATCCAAATAACTCCCCATTATCTTTTCTTCATTCAAACTTATAAAGTTGTGAAATAGTGTACCAAAATACTCCTAATCAAGCATTCCTACACCATAAGGCAGGGAGACACCCACGAAGGGTCAAAGGCTAAGGTCCATTTGCTCTGTGCATGCCTCCTTGGGTCACCCAACCCTTGGAAAGCATCCAGTCCGTGACCAATTTCTGAGGCCAAAAATCTAAATGTCGTTCTTGATCAACGTGACTTAGTGGCAAATTCTAGTTTTTATCTACCCAATATGGTAGTTGTGGGTTTCAATCACACCTCAATCATATTTTGAACGGATATTAGGAAATATCTCCGATACTTTTGGGATATTCCCCCTTCATCCCTCTTTATAAGTGATTGTTCATCCCTTCACTAGCTTCTCCTAAAGTGGGTTCTGGTCCCACTATCAAGTGATTTTTTTTAGAGGCCCAGTTTTATTTGAGAGGAAAGATGATAGGTCTATTAGTAAATGTGTATTTTATTTTTTCCCCATGTGGATGATACCCTCAATCATCTTACATCATTACTTGATTTATGTATGATTTACATCATTTGATTACATACAGTTTTAGAAATACATTTTTGAGATAGTTTGCAAAGAATTGGTTCTAATATTTCTCCTCACCACCACTCAAACACATCTACATATATTTTATCACCATAGGGGAACCAAAACACCCCCGTCGATCTCGATGCTTGAGAAACATCCCCACAATTTTGGGAGGTGTCCCCAATTTGGCTGACACATCAACAGAACCATCACACACACCAGTTAGTGTTATGGTCCTAGGATCATCATTTCTTGGATCCACTTTGTTGGGCACCAATACCCAGAACAACTCACCCACTATTCCTCCACCAAAAGAAGATGGAGACGAACCTTATTCACAAGGTACAAACTCCAAACCATCCTCAAAAGGAACATGTTCTTAACCAAATCATACCATGGTTGATACTCCCCCATACATGCCATACTTGACATCTCTCAACATCCCAAACTTGACCAAATTAAAGAATGATCCCATATTAAATGACCCCGCTTGGCCGAATATGCCCTACAAGTTTCCTTGTGATATTGCCAAATTCGAAGGCAAACCCAGAGAAGACCCAACTAATCACATCATGTCTTTTCACTTGTGGTGTTATTCCAATAGCATTATGGAAGATTTGATTCTCCTACGAATATTCTAAAGAAGACTCACCGGTCCCTCTGCCAAATGGTATGTGAATGAAAAATTCAAGTACCACTCAACCTTTGACTCGATGGAAAAGGAATTTGTATCCTTCTTCCAACTCCCAGTGCACCATGATATTGGTTTGGAAATTCTATCTGAATTCAAACAAACTTCGACCATCCATATCTTCGATCATATTCATGAATGGAAAAGAATAAGAATTATTTGCAAAGCGGATACCATCCCACAACAACAACTAGATTGGTTCCTCAAATCACTAATCCCTCTCCTCGCCAAATATGTCACCACTACTTTCCTTCAAAATGAATACGATCACTAAGGCCCAATAGTTTGAATTGATTTAATATCAATCAGGGTATCTTTATATAGTGTTACCTGATGCGCTTCTCCCTCTACCATTTGGTCAAGACAAACCCGGAACATCACATGTTGTTGATGGGTGGATTGGGTCCATATCCCATACACACCCACATACTCAACCAATACCCATGTTTGGTACCACTCAATATCAATCACCATATGGAGGAAGCCCCTATTATCATCCTCCACCACCTCAACTGGTATTCATGGGATGTCCCCCCCCATAATGGGAACACACATACCTGCACCCCCCAACTCTATCCATGTACCACACCAAGGCCCATCGTCAACCAAATCATATTATCCGAGCACTAGTGGGGTCCTATCCACTTCATATAATCAGTATGGACCTCCCCAAAATAATCCATACTGCCCATTCTCTAGCCCTCCCCAACCCATTTCCCCACCACATGGACAACAACAAGTCGAAGTAAATTTTATTCAACCTTCCCCTCTTTAACAAGTTCAAACAATTGAACAAAACCAACTCCCCTCATCAATCCAACAACAATAGGAGAAAGGGAAATAATAAAAAATAGGGACAAGAGGGAAACCTCCAAAAACCAAAACTCCCCATTGTGGGAAACCAAAATCAGGCTAACCAAAACCCCCAAAGGGGAAATAACACCGGCCAACCAAGACAAGGGAGAAACAACAACCTTCAAACCAGTTTACCTTGCACATTATGTAGTGAGTATGGTCATTATACCCATCATTTCCCACAAATTATTGAGTACAAATGGATGAAAGAGACAATGAATATCCAACAACCCTGTACCTCTCAAGGAGCCCCAAAAATCCCCCAAAATTATTTGAAACCGTATACACCCATAGTTGTCCAAAACCTGATTCCTCATCGGGGATTTATTAATACCCAACAAACAATAACAAACCCCCCATCCTAAGCGGAGGCCACCCCAATCTGGAAACATCGTCGATTGACCAATCCTCCTCACCACTGAAGAGGAAATCCTACTTAAAATACGTAGTCGTCAATATTGTATGCCTCCTGACTTCAACCTCCCCAAGCCAGAGTCCTACCCCCCCATACCAACAAGACAACCATTTACCACCACTCGAATTCCTCACATACCATTACATAGGAATGTCAATAACCCCCATGCTAAAGTAGCACACTCATACAACCTCATTGATGACATGACACAATCATCAGTGACCATTTCTATATTGGAGTTCCTCTAAACTTTTTCATCCCAATGGAAATCATTGCTCTCAACCTTGGGGGTATTTGATCCATAAAACACCCATACGATCACCTTTGACTTAGATAATAGTGAACCAGGTTTACTATCACTAGTGGCTTTCCAAATTCCATTCAATATCTGTAATTGCCTAATCCATTGATGCATCATTGAAAAAGAGCCATCCATATGTATCAAGTCCAAATTTGTATGGAAACAAATCGGTTCCCCTGAACTCATTCCCTCAACCATTAATCTTTGAGCATATGATGGTCACCCATCACAATTGAAAGGCCTTTACCAAAATGTGCCCATAAAACTTGGAGGCAAAACCATTATCATCGACATCGAAGTTATTGATTCCCCATTATACTACAACATCCTCTTCAAATGTAGTTATGTGTATGCCATGAAGGAAGTTTTGTCATATTTTTTTTGCACCATCTGCTTCCCCCATAACAGGAAGATAGTCACCACTGACCAATTAACACACTACGAGTCCAATCATTCCAGAAACATTGATAATTTACTCCCCCCCATATGGTCTAGTGCTAACATCTCATCCGTTGTCGACATCAGACTAGGAATATTCCAAGACCCCTCCCTCCTTGGTTATTATCAAGGATATCCTCCCATTACCCCACCTATCGGGACCACACAAGTATGTCTTGTTACCTAAAATGGCGTCAAAATTATAGACAAATCTCCCCTTGATGAACATGCCACCCGAATCATCCTAGAGATCCCAACATCACCACTAGGCCTAGAGAAAATGCTAGGTTCCTTACCACTCATTTGTGCTAGTGGGGAAAATCCCCCTATTACTATACCAGGGTAAAAGTATAGGTAGAGCTATGATCTTCCTTAAAATACAATCTAATTCCTAAACTACCCCAAACACTCTAAATAGATGAACATAAAGAGATAAGAATGTAGGTCAGAAGTAGTACCTTAGGTCCAACGTTCTATGTAGACCACCTCCATCTTTGTAGCTCCTAGGCTACAAGTCTCCTCCCAAAGCTGACATGCAAGAACACTTAGGCAAACAAAGATACAAATATTCTATCTCTACTCATCAAGATTAGGGTTAGATATAAAAATTATGCATGGATCAAATGAAAAAACATAAAGATATCATTTGGGTTAGGAAGAAGATTCTTTTATTCAAATCCAAAGATCCAAAATTACAACCTTTGTAGGTCGACACTTCGTGAACTTGGTCTAGGATCCTCTTAATGCTACTCCAAGTGCACTATCCAAAATATTTCTCTAAGAATCAATGAATCACTTCAAGGGAAGGGAAGGGATTATATAGGAGAAAAGGCTAGAGAGGGAATATTGACGCAAAAATCAAAAAGGGGTTTCAAATACTTGGGAAAGGAGGGAAAGGATTTTGGGAAGAGTTTCACTGTTCTAATGATTGAATGAGGAATGAGACCCCAATACCTCCTTTTATATGGAAAAAGGATATTTATTCAGTTTGGGGATGGGCTACCATGGGTGAACTGGTTGGAAAACCCTCGATAGCCCTTAAACTTTGTTGAATTCCTTGCAACTTTTTATTTTTTGCAACGTTTGGAGTTAAACATGGGATGTTTAGCATGTAGCTAGCGTATGTACATGGGATGTTTAATGTGCATCAAGTGTATGCACACGGGAAATAGTGTAGCAGGACACATACATGCTCCAAACAATGGTTTTTTAAATAGAGTTCCTTAGCAGTAATTTGGCAAATTGTGCAAGTAGAAAACCCAATGCCATGTATGAATAGATAGGGCATTTTAGGGCTATAAAAATTTGGAAAGTAGTCCCTCAATCCCTAAACCAAATTCCATTATTTTATCCATCACCTGGTGTGTAAGCATATCAAATCTCTACTACTCTCACCTTACCTAACATTTTGATCTCCATCCCCATTTGGTACCTCAAACTACCTTCTATGGTACCAACACCATCACTCCTAGTTCAACCCACTGTTGGACATAACAAAACTATAGTCCAAAATCAATAGATTCCTATTGGTCACACAATTTCACCCACCACTACTAACAAAGGGGGAAACAAGAAAAAGAAAGGAACAAACCAACCTCGTGTCCAACCACCATGCACACTCTATGCAACAGTAGGACACCCCAACCAACCTTTACCTTGTGTTACTTGAATTATTCTATCTAATTCAACTTCCCAAAGTAGCATCCCTACTCCCTACCCCCACTACGACACCTACCCCAATAGGATCCTCTTCCACGAAGAAGAAGGACCTGCATACCAACTGCACATGCACCCTATGCAGGGAATACAGTCTTTATACACATCACTACCCAACTCTCCCTACCTTCTAGGAGACTATGAGAGCAGTGAGACAAGAACTACTTCCAAAACCCTCTCAAGATACCAACACTACTACGAGAAATAAATCCATTTACTACGTCTCTATGTCAGTAAATGAATTCTTGTGATTCTTGTGTGAGTTATGTTACCAGATGGATCATTACATGTATAGGTTCCCACTCATTATTGAAGGATGGGCATGCCATAGAGCTTCCATCCCAACCATTGCACCATAGTTTCAACCTCCATTAGACAAGGCCTTGGATAATCCCCCTCCCAAAAATTACATCATACCACCTCCACAACCCAAACTTCTTCCTTCGACCCCTATGGCCATACCCATTCTGCAAATATCAGAAGATTTACCATCAAATCCACCCAATTCACTGGTAATTCCTTTTCCTGACTTTCTACCTCCTCCCATCACTCACAATCCAAACACCTATTTGGACATATGGTGTATTTCATATAAAAGAGAGGACTCATCCCCATCCACCACACTAGGGGCTACTGAGACTACCCCATCTACGTCTAGCCCCCCTTCCACAAACAATGAGATCATTCCCAATGTACCTCAAACATTGGGTGCTAGCACATCCCTCCCATCGATTCAAACCTTTGAGGACCCCTTGTTCTCACACATCTTCCACTCTGATGAAGATATCATTGAGGCTATGCACCATCGCTCCTTCTTCTTATCTCAAGAATCATTTCAACCCCACCTAAACCCTAAGGTCTGTGTGATTGAAAATAAATATTTCATACCTATTACACATGAAATTTTCACACCTAGTTACTTCACCCTAAGTGTCGTAAAGTGTCATATAATTGTTTCATACACCTTGGCACGATGGAAAAACCTATGTCACAATCCCTAGTCAATGTGGAAAAGAAATGGATTAAGTGTGAGAATCAAGTGCACATGAATTATTATTAATATTCATGAAAAAGAAAGTAATTAAGTGTGAGAATCCACCTCACATTTGGTTTCCTATTTTTTAGGGAAGGTGGAGGATCTCATGGATGGTTGAAATATTTCCTCCCCAAAATCCTTAAGATATATTTTCTCCCTAAATATCTTAGAGATCCCTTTCTTAGTGGATCTGATGAGAGATCCTCTCTATGGTGGTTAAGTCTCCAAATATTATATAATGAGGGATTTCCATGGAGGATAAAGGGAGAGAGGATTTTAGAGATACCAAACTTATGATCTCATGAGAAGTGGAGGAGAATAATGAGTGAAAGTATTGTTATTCTGATCGTGGAGATTTTGAGCAATGGTTGGACGAGGAGAGCTTGATGAAGCTGCTGCACTCACATCTATGGCTGTAAGTATTCTTCATTGTTGTTCTCATTAATACAATCAATGCTTGGCCTGTTTCTTTCAAACTTGTACTTTTTTCATATAAGTTTGTCTGCAGTAGATGGATCTATGTTTTAGCTAATCTCAGTAGGGTAGGAAGTCTTTTGTACTCTTGTTTGTCTTGTGGGACCTACCAAGGAGCTCAAGATCGAAGCTCATTTTGGACTTTGCAAGGAAAAACGACATTCATAAGGTACACACCTTCCTCCTTCTCTTTTGTTCATCAGCTTGATTAGATCTAAAAGGAAGTCAGTGTCCATGTTAATCACCTTCTGTCTTAGAGTTAAGGGTCTAGCTCTCAAGAGGAGTTCTACCTGTCCGTAGGGAGATATTCCTACAACAATACCCCCAGGACATGTTGATTGGTTCAATAATCCAATCCCCACACCAAATGCCTTTGAAGAAGGGAACATGGCCAACATCTCCCCTACCATCAAAATCAACATTTCAGTCAAGCTGAGCATCATCAAAGAAATTACCCTCAATACCGCATGCACCCCTGAGGATATCACTTCTTACAAATCCCTCTTTCAGGAATTCTGAGATGTATTCTCTTGGTCATACAAGGGAATTCCCAGATTAGACCCTGCCATTGTCGAACATTGCATCGACACATGGCCATATGTTGCTCCCATTCGCCAAAATAAAATAACACTTCATACTTCAAAATCCATGGCTATCAAAGAAGAGATCGATAAATTACAATCATCTAGGTTCATTTATCCCATCAAATATACATCATGGGTTTCCAATCCTATTCCAGTGAACAAGAAACAAGGAACCATTCACGTATAAAGTGATTTCCGTGATCTCAACCAAGCATGTCCCAAGGACAACTTTCCCACTCCCTTCATCGATCAAGTTATCAATGCTCACATTAGACACAAATTTTTCTCATTAATGGATGAATTCTTCAGCTACAATCAAATCCACATTCTCCATGTGGACCAATACAAAACTGCATTTACCACCCCATGGGGCACCTTCGCCTATCAGATTATGCCATTCAGACTTAAAAGTGTTGGTGCTACTTTCCAGCAGGCCATGACATATTTTTTCCATGATATCACCCATATGATTCTAGCCTACTTAGGCAATCTCACTGCTCAGTCTAAAAAAAGGTATGAGAATCTGTAACATTTACGACTTGTATTTAAACGCTATCACCGATATAATATCTGATTGAAACCCCTAAAATGTGCATTATGTGTAACTGCGGGAAAACTACTTGGATTTATTGTTTCCAATGAATGAATCATAGTGGACCCCCTCAAGGTCCAAGACATTAATGAGATCCCCACAGCAACGAATTTGCAATAGCTGCAAATCCTTCAAGGGAAAGCCAACTTCCTACGTCGCTTTGTCCTCAATTATTCCATATGTTCCCATGGATTCTTGTGTTTATTACAATGCGATATCCCCTTCCATTGGGATCAACATTCCCAAACCACTTTTGAGTCATTAAAAGAATCACTCAACAAATCCCCCTTGATTAGTTCCCCATACTTTGACAAGGATTATATCCTATACCTATCAGCCTTAGAGGTTTCAGTTATAGGAATTTTAGTCCAACTAGGTGATTATGGGTAGGAGCATGTCATTTACTATATCAGTAAGAAACTCTTCGGGCCACCTTTGAAATACAACCATGAAGAAAAATTGGCCCTAGCAGTTGTCCTCACAGTCCAAAAACTATGTCATTATATATTCCTTCGAACTACCAAGGTCATGGTAGATTCTAACCTGATGCACTACTTACTCCATCACCACCAAATTAACGACAAATTCACTCACTAGATTGTTATCCTATAGGAATACGATTTAGAGTTCTCCACTCCCAAGATAAAAAAATACATGGTCCTTGTTGAGCTAATCTCGGATCTCCCCTCTACTTCCTATTAAAGAAAATATATGAAATGATCTTAATCCATCATTTTTAGATTCTACTTGGGTAAAGAAAAATACACGGGAATATCACCTTATGTTTATAGCCATCAAAATTAATATCCTAACTCACAAGTATCGATTACAAGTGCTTAGGCTGATTTTTTTATAAATAAAAGCTTTCTAAAAAAATTCATTATTTATGTGTTTTTATGAACATAACAGATGCTGAAATAAATACAGAGATAGAAGTAAAGAAACCAAGTAGATAATCAAGACAAATGAGACATAAAGCAATCCTTTATTTCATTCCAATTCATCAAAGAGTCATTCTCTTTACAAAATTTCGTGAATAAGTTTTGGACCAAAGTCAAAATTAGACGTTCTCGATGAAACATACAAAAGGACCTCTAACAGAAAATTTAAAAATGAACTCTAAAAGATGGATAATCTTGCCACAAATTTCTTCCCACTTGAATCTGCACAATATCCTTTGTCAGTCATGAAAATAAATTCACAAACAGACAAGTCTACACAAACTATCAAAGATAAGTCAACACCTCTAAAAAACAAGTGTCTGAATGATGTAATTCAACCCTTAATCTTATTGTCTACAATAAGACCCTGCTATCATAAAAAAGAATTAGGCTTGTGATAAATTAAGGAATGAATGAAAACGAAACTATCTCAACACAAACTTAAAGAGAAAACCTTAGTATGCTTCTCCTTGTATTCTCCTCCTTGTGATTCCCATCATCACATTCATATTTGACAATTTATCTCATTGATATTTGGAATTAGTTTCAAAAATACATTACTCATATATCCAAAAAAATACATGTTGTCCAAAACTTCTGCAGTCAACTTTCATCAACAACAAACAAAATAAAATTTAAAATCCATATTTTCCACTCTGAGATGCAATCTTTCCCTTGTTTCTACTGTCACCTTTTGATCTCTCTGAATTTTCCTTTGGTTGTGTTGAGCCTTTAGGCTTAATATTGTTGATCACATGAGAACAATCATCCATCAAATGCATCTGGGAAGACATAGATTTATCAGATCCATTAGAGGGTGAGGAAGGGCATCTTGGACAATCTGATTGATAGGAGGGGGAGCAGGTAAAGACAAATTGGGCCAGACACGATGTTGGGAGACTTTTGGGTGGATAATATTTTTCCATCCGTCGTTTTTAGGAACCTCAGGTTTCAATGAGACATGAGAGGGAACGAGAATGCTAGGGGTTTCTAGAGCTTGGAAGGGAGACCTTTTGGGCCTAGGTTGGACCATTCCTTGCCCAATCCAATTGAAAAACTCAGCCTAAAATAGTTGGCCTAACTCTTGCAAGTTAGCATCAAAGTGAATGGAGAATATAGGCCTTCTAGGGCCCCTGTTCCAATTACCTCATCCTTGGTTACCTCTGTCATGGCCACCTCGACTGAAAAAGCTCATTCCTACATGCATGATTGATTAGAAAATAGTTCCTTTAACAACCATGCATGAAAGCTCCTTAAAAATATGAAATAAATTTTGGCTCAGCAACATATCAAACTCATGCAATCCAATCCATACAAATTGTTTAACTATTGTCAATGAGCAGGGGGTGAACAAAAGGTTCTGGGATATGCGAGGGGTTTGTATTGAGCAAAAAATGTTAAAATGAGGTAGAAAAGATGTTGGATTATTGAGAGGGGGGGTGAATCAATAATAACATAATTATAATCCTTTTTCTTCAAATGTTATATCAATGTAGAATTATTATCCAATAATGATTATCCAAAAAATCACACACATACATAGTACACCAATGTTTTACGTGGAAACCCAAATCGGGATAAAACCACAGAATGTTTTTTCTTGTATGTCTTGAAGAATTACATTCATTGGAAGCACCAAATTCCTTTGCTTTCCAACTGCTACTGGAAGGAGGCTCCAACCCCCTAGTTTTTCGGGCTACAACCTAAGGGAAGCTCCAACTCCCCACAACTCTAGCTACAACCAGAAGGAGGCTACAACCCCCTATGTTCTTCAGCTACAACTGGAAGGTGGCTACAACCACCTGTCCTTGCCCTGTCCTACCACCTTAAAGTAGAAGTAGAATGATGGAACCACTCTCACACTATCACTGTGATATATACCATTGTAAACCTATACCAATAAATTTGAACCATGCATCAACCTGTACCACAAAAAAAGTGCATCAACCATGCACCAACCTGTAATCAACATGTACCATAAACAAGTGCATCAACCATGCACCAACCTATAATCAACCTGTACCATAAACAAGTGCATCAACCATGCACCAACCTGTAATCAACTTGTACCATAAACAAGTGAATCCAACCATGTGCCAAGTATGTACCAATAATGTTTCAACTACTCATCAACTATGACTCATCAATATGTACCAACATCATCAATTATACACCTCATGTATGTGTGCCAACTCATCAACTACTTCTCTCAACCATGTACTCAACATGTACCTCAACCAAAAGCCCTCATCAATTTCATCATCCAAATCTGATTTGTAGCTCTTTAATAGACCTGATGTATATGATCACATTCCTACAAACCTTTCTTAACTTTAAAAACAAGAGACTAGCGTTTTCATCAAACTTTTCTTTAGTCTCACATGCCTAGTTTTGGATTAGTCAACAGCTCTAACTTGAAGTAATAATAACTTTCAACCTATAATGTATAAAGATCTGAAATTGATACACAATGTTCTTTAGTGTTTTTTATGCAATTCCTCCAAGTGACACTACTTGGAACCTCTCAGAAAAGAAGTTATAGCAAAAATGGCATACCTTGTTGAATTCTGGCTTATTCTAGAGAGAGACCTTGTAGAGCATGCCCCACAAAAAATATTTAATGAAATGATATGAAACTGTTAGAAAACATACTATAGACTATACCCTAACCAACACAATTGGTCTCACTAAATTTGGATCTGTTATGAAGAAGTTATGACGTTTTTACCCGAAACACCTGATTTTGACTAGTTTCAGGACTGGCCACAAACCCTATTTTCCACAGAGTGTAACTCCCAAAATACAATGACCCACAAGATGAATTTTTAACCACGGATACTTGGATATGTTTTCTCACTTAGAAAGCACCATCAAAACAATTTATCCTTCCTTGCATTTCGGCCTTCTTTTCTTCACTTTCCTCAGAATTTTGGCTTAGATATCATTTGTATACCTCAGATACCTATAGATATTCAATATGCTCAAGTGTGTTTCAGATGAGAGAGCCTTGCCTCTTATTTATACTCTCCAAGTAGCTTCCTTAAAAACATCTTCTAGGTCACTTGGCCCCACTTTCCTTATTTTAGGATTGGGTCCACTTCTAATTCCTCCATTAAAATTATTATTGAAATAATTTATTTTGTATTCACTTTGAATTATAATACACTCATGACTTCACTTTATTATTTACCTTTTAAAATCTCTTAAACCACTTTGATTACTTTTACCTTTTGGGGCTTCTAGATGACATATGAGGGTCCTCCAACTTTGTAAGGCCATAACTCTCAAACCATGAGGAGTCATGTGATGTTCTACATACCACCGGAAATGGCATGACATGTACTATCCATATAGAATAGTATTATCTGAAAATATATCATAACTCATACCATTACCCATCAAACAAACTTGGGTAAATTACCCAAACCTAGGGTCTCCAACTTCTCATGGCCATAACTCTCTAACCGTGAGGAATTATGTGACGTTCCACATACCACCGGAAATGACATGACAAGAACTATCCGTATAGGATATTTTCCCTAAAAAATTCACTTTCCTTCATCTCATTATTCCAGAATTAATCATGGGTTCTCTTACTCCACAAAGTGTCTTCTCGTGAGGGATTTCACCATAAGGGGACCACTTTGGAGTTCATCCATATTTACTTCTTATCAACCATGAAAAAAAAATAATGAGTCATATTTACATCAAACACTATTGGGTCCATTACCCAAACCTTTGTGCTACGAGTCTTTCTTCAAGGGTTGACATCAATGACAACCAACCTTAATCAAAAATCTCCCCCTTTGGCATTGATGGCAACACTCTGATGCAACACTGAAATCATATCACTCATGCTCCCCCTAAAACCATGCCTCTATCCTCTGCATCTAATAAATCTGATCCTCCTGGAACCATGCCTCTGTCCTCTACATCTGATAAATATCTCCCCCTTTGTCATCAATGGCAAAGGTATCTTTCCATCCAGGGCTGCTCCCCCTGACAGACTATCCTCTTATGGTGCTTCCTCATGTACATATAAGACATATAGGATAAGCATTCAAAAAGAATTAAAAAATAATTAATTTTTGGAGTAGGAATAACTCCAAGTCTTTGGTGAAGATATTCAAAGGCTTCCTGTGGAAGTGGTTTTGTAAAGATGTCTTCCACTTGTTCATTTGTGCCCACATACTCAACTCTGATGTTCTTTTCTGCAACTTGTTCCTGTAGAAAGTGATACTTGATTGGAATGTGCTTAGTCCTGGAATGCATCACTAGGTTTTTTGAGATACTAATGGCACTTGTATTATCACAATATATTGGAATGGGCTCATCATACTCAACCTGTATATCTGTCAAAGTTTGTTTCATCCAAAGAACCTGTGTACAACATGCTACTGCTGCAATATACTCTGCCTCAGTTGTAGATAGAGATACTGATGATTGTTTCTTTCTTAGCCATGATACCAAACACTCACCTAAGTAGAAGGATGCTCCATTGGTGCTTCGTTGGTCATTAATACAACCTGCCCAATCTACATCTGTGTAGGCCATAAGTGATAGATCTTTTCCTTTTGGATACCATAATCTAAACTCTTATGTTCCTTTGAGATATCTGAAGATCCTCTTTACTGCTAATACATGTGATTCCTTTAGTGATGCTTGAAATCGTGCCACCTGTCCAACTGCCTGCATTACATCTGGTCTGGATGTTGTCACATATAGTATCCTACCAATCATTGACCTATATTTCCTCTGATATGTATACTTTGAATCATCATCTTTTCTCAAATTATAACTAGTTTGCATGGGAGTGATCACTGGTTTGCAATCTTCCATTCCGAACCTCTTTAGCATTTCTCTGATATACTTGGTTTGAGAAATAAAAATTCCTTGGTTTCTTTGATGTATCTGAAGTCCAAGAAAGAAGGATAGTTCTCCAAGCAATGACATTTCAAATTCTCTCTGCATGTCTTTTACAAATTTCTGGCTTAACCTGTCATTATCACTACCAAAAATAATATCATCAACATAAACTTCAATTAATAAAATATTACCTTGACTTACCTTGATGTAGAGGTTGTTGTCTACACTTCCTTTTTTGAACCCTACCTACTGTAGATACTTATCCAGTCTGGAGTACCATGCTCTAGGAGCCTATTTTAGACCATACAAGGCCTTCTTTAATTTACACACATAGTCTGTGTTCTCTGACAACTAAAATTCTTCTAGTTGTTCAATGTAGACTTCTTCTTCAAGTTCCCCATTCAGAAAAGATGATTTTATGTCCATCTGATATGCTTTAACATTTTTGGTGCATGCATAAGCTAAAAGCAAACGGATTGCTTCCATTCTGGCAACTGAGGCATATGTCTCTTCAAAGTCGATTCCTTCAATCTGTGCATATCCTTTACATACCAATCTAGCTTTGTTCCTTGTAACCTATCCATCTTCATTTAATTTATTCCTGAAAACCCATTTTGTGCCAATCACATTCTTATTCTTTGGTCTTGGAACCAATTCCCAAGTGTCATTTTTCTCTATTTGATCCAATTCTTCATCCATGGCCTTATTCCAAAATTCATCCT